>DWKC01000014.1:0-21613 GCA_018249195.1 Racta chiria
GTATGTATATATAGTACCACATGTACCATTATTTTTTAAATTTTGATAAATTTAATGATATTTTATTGCACAACAACGTTTACCGGGTCAGCTTGTAGTAGTATAGAAAATGGAATTCGTAAAGATAAGTTGGGTTAACCTAGAACAATAGTGGTTGTAATAATTATAAAACACTTTATTTTTCAAACAGCATAATAAAGTATTTTAGAAAGTAAAAAAAGAAGATAACATAGAACAAATCAAATCATCTATAGAAAACACAAATGAAGAGTAAGTGACAGGTCTATTGTCTGCTGTCTTTTAACTATCAATTTAACATTCAAGAAAGAATGAAAAGAAAGTTAAGATCAGATTTTAAATTTAATATAACAGCCTGTATATTCATTGGTTTTTTTTTATTCCACCAGAATTAATGGAAAATTCCATACTTTATAATAATCTACCTACCAGCGTTTTTTGGACCGATTACATTAGGATTCTTTAACAAATAAATGTGATAAAACTTAAACCCATAACACAGAAACCACGGACAAAAAACCACAGATACAACAAAAACAAAGCAATGAATAAACATCTACCGCCTTTGTGTCCCAAAAAGTGCGATTCAGTTCGCACTGGTGGAAAATAAAACAAAACAAAAGAATCCAAATTCCAAATTCAAAGAGACTTCAATGTCAAAAACACCACGGGTTTACTCGAGTGATAGTGGAGTACACGCGCCGTTCACAAGTCACTCAATTCGAGAAGCGTGTCAGACCCTCTTAGAACAATAGGTTCGTGTGGGGAAGACGAAATGGCGACACGTGCAAGGGTTCCACCGCGAACTTTACATATGAATATACAGGTACGCTCGGCGAGACAGTAGACTGCCCTCCGATTACAGATTACACACGTATCACAGATCATAAAGACTAGTTTTATCAGGAGCGCAATTATTGTTGCAGTCTGTAGACGTAGGATATCCGGAAAGTGAAGCAGGGCAATGAACATACACGAGTAAGTGTAGCTAATAATTTCAAAATCTTTTGCACATTGGGTGTTTGTAAGTTTAACGAGCCCGTACTTCATTGTAGATCTCTGATTCAAAATGTTGCTTTATGTAATTATGATGACTTCTATTTCTATTCGTGTGAGCAGGGGCGGCTCTGGCTCGTGTAGCGCCCGTATGCAATGAAACCCGGGCGCCCCCTAGGCCTGACCCCCCTCCCCCCACCCCCCGCAGCTATAAGTATTAACTTTGCCGTCGTAAAAAGAAAGTTTTTTCATATTCCAACAAGATATTTGATTTGAAGGTTGATTTTAAGGTGAACAAAATGTTCGAAACAAAAAGCCGCCAATAAGGCCATCGCATTTGATAACTGCCGCCATCGCGCTGGCTGACCCCTTATGTCATATCATTGTACCACGATGGCAAGACGATGCTCTTAGCTGTCTCCGAGAGCGCCGCGACGCCCCTGTTCATTGCACATCCTGCACTATAGGTTAAGCCACCCTTGCGTGTGAGGAGGCCTTCTCACCACTGGTGGCCACCAGATCCAGACTTTCAGGGTTGACTTATTCAAAGGCACGTAGGTATTGCAAAGTTTTAATCCCTTTCTTAATACATGAATCAACATCTTAAATCGTTTATTTATTTTATCAGTTTAGAATTATTACCAAACAAGCGCCCTAGTCGTCTCACATTCTAAAATCGATTGCTCCCATCGGGCCTCATTCCCACCAGCCAACAATATGCCCGTTGTCAATTTCAATCTACAACACTAACATTTAAACGAACCTGAAACTATACGAGATCACAGGCCGCCGCAGAGGTAGGTAAATCCCCTAAAATAATGCGGCTTTGATGGAAATGAAACCCAAATATGGTATGTATATTTTACAAACCCCAACATTCGTTAAATATTTTTTTCTATTTATTTATGTACACAGGAGTCAATTTATACAAAGTAATAAAAACTAAGGATTTGATGTACAAAGGTACTGCATATACTCTAACGAAATTTCTTCCAGCATGTTATGTATGGGTAGTTAGTATATTATTTTATAATAGAAGGTAGATTTACTATTGTCCTCCCTCGGCATTAAACGTGGAACTGAACTAACGTCTTTAATTATATTTAACCCATTACGACTGTTTGGGCCTTAGAAAACCCGAAAACTTCTCACAGCAGACCTGCGACTGGATACATTACAGAAAGATAACGTGCACACATAATAAATCAATTTCTCTTTTAAATTTCTTTACATTTCCCATAATTTTCAAGTCGCTCGATGAAATATCTGGAGAACCTTACCTTCGGACTAATTGTTTGATTAGCGCAAAATCGCCCCCTAATTGAATCTCACTTCCCATTCCATAATTACTCACGAACCCTTGCGAATACGTCATTCTTCAACCCCGCATGCTAGTGGCCCTTTCAAGAGGGACCCCTGCCGGATTTTTCTGAAGCTCAACGAATACATACACATCCCCTCCGTGTTTGGATACCTGTTCAGTTCAACCATAAGTAGTGAATCAACACTTGTGAATTAATCTTCTCTGTCAACTCATCAGCTCTTTAAACTTACTCGACTTCAGAAATCTGTAGACTAAATCGAAGTGGACGGCCTTTTAGTGAGGTGCCCTAGGTCCCTTATCTGGTCGTGGCAGGTATTTGTATGACTGATAAATGTTTCTTCTCGGGTTAGCGATATTATTTGGTATATGTTGTGTTTGTGTAAACACGAGCAAAATGCCCACAGGTGTCCAGAAAGTCTTGGGCACAGAGGGATCCTATTTTACACAAGTTAAATTGTTTCTTCTCGGGTTAGCGATATTATTTGGTATATGTTGTGTATGTGTTTGTGTAAACACGAGCAAAATGTCCACAGGTGTCCAGAAAGTCTTGGGCACAGAGGGATCCTATGCTTCACAAATTAAACAAAAGCATGTTAAGAAAACAATCTACACAAGTTTTAGATCACTCAATATAGTTACGTCACTGTTGAATCACAAAAACAGATCCCAACTCTCATCTATTCGCTTCGCCAAATGTTTTTTTCCTATGTTTAAACAGTTAATTGCGTCTACATTAACAGTTAATGGAATCTCCGCCCGCATTTGAATAGCTTGACAATGTACACGCCCTCATCGACCGGCGTCGGGTTTCCAAATCCCCATTCCCTCAATACGGCATGGCAATGTTCAAAGGGCTCGTAGTTTAGTTCACAATGTTTAGGTCTAGTTGAATTGATCCTTTGTTAAGCTTTTATGTTCTCGACCCTTTTCATTCTCATTCGTAAATCAAGTGCCTTGTCATCAGAAAATAAAAAGTTAAAATCCTACATCATACTTTAAGACGAGTGTCCGCCAGCGGCTTCACCCGTGGTATGTTGATAAAGAGTAGCCTATGTGTAAAACCATATAATAAGCTATTTCTTTTGATCTTTGGAATACAAACACCGTTAACAAACTCATTAAAATATACAATGCTGCCCTTTGCATGACATATGTTAAACGTTCATCATTAATACACATTCCACTCAACATGACAAGACTTGGTTCACAAGATGTGCAGTTTCTAGGACCCATACCTGCACAGGTCTGACATGTTTTATCACACTCTTTACATAAATGACTTCCTTCTGTATTAATACAGAGTTGGCGAGGTTTACATGATGATACATCAGCGCATTCATCAATGTCCACACAACTGCCTGACTCTTGTTGCCAGCCAGGCTTACAAGAGTTGCAAGACTCTGGGCCATCACCATGACAACCTTGACATGATGAGTGACATGCAACACACATACTGTCACTGCTGTAATAATTTTCAGCACATTCCTCACAAAGCTTTCCAGAGAATCCCTTTTTACAGATACATGTTCCGTTTCCCTTTCTAGTACCTTCTCCATCACACTTACCATTGCCGCCACACACTTTTTGGTCTACATTCAAGGGACATGGATCACACATAAGTCCATAATGGTTTTTGGGGCAACAATAAGCAAGAGTATCGACGCAAAGCCAGATAAACAAGTCAAGTGACTTATAATCTTCGTGGAACCACCATTTGTCAAGCAATTGGTCAGTCTCTTCAGTTATAGCATAGCATTCATCCTGATATTCTAGTTCTAACTCTGTACACAAACGTTCTTGTATTTCTACTAAGCGCATCTCACTCCGCGCATATGATTTTAGCTTAGCTTCTTGCCAAGCTGTATCTCCTCCTTCATGAAATCCTCGTGTCGTTTGGGCAAGCCAATGTTTAACAGATTTAGTCAAAATTTTACAACGTTCACATTCATTTATTTCCTTATGTTTGATAGCCTCAACTTGATACTGGTCGTAACTGATAATTAAAACTAAAAACATAAAAATTGACATAGATGTATAATTAGCAGTAGCCATATGTACTAACTAGCTTTGATTACTTATTTATTAAAATCCGTACAAATATTTTCCTAGAACTTAGAATTGACTTTATTTTTTCTCACCATTTATTTCTATTTCTGAGTTCTGATTTTTATTATCTTTTTTTGAATATCTCAGTCACATTGGTGAAGTAGATTTGTCAGTTGTCACTTTACTCTTGTTATGTCTGTCTCCAATCAGCTTGACAGACACATTATCTGTGACAGACACTCTGAACTGAAATGACATTACATTGATACTTGTAGTGCGTTCCACCGAGTACTCAATCATGTTTATGATTGTTTTTTCCCGTTTCACTAGCTTATTAACATTCCTATCATATTAAATTCAATTAGAAGGAAGAGCAGAATTCATGAGCAATATTAAACAATAGATTTAAAATAAATCGAGAGCTTGATAAGATTTTGTCGCCTGTATTCATCTGATAACAAATCTCGACGCACGTATCACCTGTCGTGGCTTTGTAAGCAATAGTCTGTTCATCGAACCTAGTTAACCGTTCAAATCCTAGTTTTGTTGGATTTAAGCATAGTCTTTCTAGATAGTTCTGGAAAAATATATAAAAAAATACGGGACAGAAAATTTGCCTAGGAAAAAATTTAATAAAATTGCAATGTTTGTGTTTGAAGATAGGATTATGGCGATCGTAAACACGGCAGGGAGTTTCAGTTGGGAAGGAGTAAAAGGGAAGAAGAATCAATTTGCTACAAAAGGAAGAGCAGTAAATAGCAAGTGTCAAGTGAAGGTGCTATTGTACCTTCACTTCCGGTATTCCGCGAGTGTCGTATGCAAATACAGTGTCACGAAGTGTGGAACACATAAACTAAGTAGGGATACTACGTATGTGGGACGTGCCGCGACTACAGTGCTGAGTTAACGAGTGCGTAGCGCGTGTGTGACATCACAATTATTACCAGTGGTCACCCTGGAATATTAAATAAAGCGCCTAGTGGAATAAACCGTGGAAAATCTGTAAGTAAAGTATACATAGTACTTTAAAATTCTTTCAATAATTATAGTCTTTCTCTACATTCTGTGGATTGTCTGTGGTTTTAATTGTGGTTTGAATCAAAGACTTGGAAAAGAGAGCCTTCTTGTGTATTTCTTTGCTAATTCATTTTGAACCGCTCTCTATTATTTATTACCGTAAACTCAAAACGCAGCATCTATAACATGGAGGCTAGAGGTAAAGAGAACCATCTTTATCTCATCTCTTAAACCATCTTTCTATCTCTATCCAACTTATCAGCGCTAAAGTTTAAATATTGTGGAGATGTAATAAAAACGGTAGCGGAAACTTGCGCTTTGAAGTGGAGTAATTTTCGAAAAATGAAGACATTCAGTGTTATAGAAATAAATTATACAAACGTGTCGTTTGCAAATACTTAATGATGATAGTTTTATAGAAAACAGTTGCAACAGACAGAAAAAACAGAAACAGACGAAAATAATTTACACAAATAACGTTACATAAGTAATAACAACTCGAACCATTAAAAATTATAAATAATCGAACTCAGAATACTTCATGTTTTTTATATTGCTAACGTTATATCATAGTTTTGCCAATTTTAGTCTAATTAGGAAATATAATTTGTTGTAATTGCGGACACTTTTTCAGCATAACTGCACAGGTATATTTATGCCAAATAAATACGAGTGTAATATGTATCTGTGAGTGTGATTACATATTTACTAACAACAATGCAAATTATTTAAGTAATTACATAACTATTATAAATAGTTTAAACATAAATGACAATGTAACTGGTATTGCCATCTAGTAAGAGATTCCTGTGTTAATTTTCCACAATTTTTCTGCCTGCAAGAAGTAGATGGCAGTAAGATATTAAAATGATGACAGCTTTAACAAACTGTCACCCCCTTGCAATGAATGAAGCCTGACTTTAGGGTAGAACTACGTTTGTGGATCTACTCTAATATTTCCTGACCCGAGTCTTTTTAAACATAGTTAGTTACAGTCACTTTAGTTATATTTTGTGAGTGTTCATTCTAAAGTGCTAACATAACACAAAATACATAACGTTTTATTACTCTAACCTTAGGTTTTGTGCAATGCGTACCTTTTACTTTTATAGAATTTATAATCATTAAATATTACTACGCAATGGCAGATAAAATCAGGTGAGTAGAATAATAAAAAACAGTTTTATTCATAATATCTTCGGAGTTACTTGTTTTTGCTATCGATGTTTTTTATGGGGGAAAATTTATAAGGAGCAACACGTGCGTCGTAATTCCTTAGATTTGCCATCATTTTCACCAGTTAACTCACGCTGGACCTCATAAAGCTGCGTATAATGTGATGAGATGCTTGGCAAGGTGGTTTTTATCGTGTCGGCAATCAGTTCAAAGAGTATATACCATGCACGCAGGGCGCGGTACTAACGACAACGTTGTCCTATTGATTTGTACGATGCTCCTCCGGATAGGATCTTTTATTTTATCCGTGTTCAGTTGATTACGAGAAATTGTAGTTTTTTTTTATTAGTAGAAGTAACCATCCACTCCAGTGTAAGATCAATATGTAACAAAATGTACATAAATTGTCTACTGTTTTTAATATTTATTGTGGAAATATTCTTGCACTCATGATTTATACATGTCAATGAAGTTCGTTTCGTTTTATAATTTCGAAATAAGGCTAACGAAAGTTGGCAATAACTATTATTTAAAATTTGATGTATACAATGCTATATCCAATGCATTTTGCAGTTCATACTATATGCTTGAGACCATGGTTGTTTAATAGTACTCCATATTATATGTTAATTCATTCTAACCTTCAAGATTCTTTCATGTTGTTTCAGAGTAAATAACAAATATGATATGCAGGGAAATTATGAACCCTCCGATTCTGAAGAGGAGTATTCTGAAAAAGAAAAGCAGATATTCTCTAAGCTCCGAAAAAGAAAACATGAATCAGACAGTGAAGATGAAGTGTATAGGTTTTCAGGATCTGAAGATGATTCAGACAGCAAAAAGGATGATATTGCTGACAGTGACATAGAGGGACAGGAAAATTCAGACAATGATCTCCCAGATGCTAAAGCTTGGGGCAAAAAGAAAAAGTCTTACTATTCTACTGATTATGTTGATGAGGACTACGGAGGGTTTCAAGGTGACGAGGAAGATGCTTTGATGGAAGAAGAGGAAGCCAAAAAAATACAAAAACGGCTCATAGAACAACTCGGAGAAGAAGATTTTTCTTTAGAATTCTTCAATACCCTGGCAACTGATGACACTAAACAAGAATCGGCAATTAAGAGTGATTTAAGTCAAATGTCAAAAAGGCAAAAATTGCAAATACTTGAAAAAGAGAGTCCAGAATTTTCAGGCTTAGTAGAGGATTTCAAAACAAAGCTTACAGTTGTTAAGGATGACTTACAGCCTGTTTTAGAGCTCGTCAAAGATGGTAAATTACCTCAGTGTTCAGCTTCTAAGTTTGTGAAAACAAATTATGAATTAATATTAAATTATTGCACTAACATAAGTTTTTATCTGTTATTAAAAAGTCAAAGAATAAATATACAAAACCATCCAGTAATAAAAAGATTGTACCAGTATAGGCAAATGTTAAATAAAATGGAGCCTATATATCAAGATGTGATTAAACCTCAAATACATAAGATATTAACTGCAGTGCAAAACAATTTGGAACTTCATAAGATAGAGGAGGAAAAGGGTAGGAGTAAACGAAAATTAGAAAAACAACTTGACTCTGGTAAGACTGTGAAGAAATTGAAACTTATTACTTCATTGGAGAAAGATGACGGTGCGGATACTGGAGTATCTGATGATGAGGAATGTGATGGAAATGATTTCTTCACACATAATGAAGATGATATACCCAAGACAATTAATGAGTCTGAAGAGAGTGGATTTTCTGATAATGAAGGTATTGAAGAGAGTGAAGAAAAACCTTCTACTTCTTCTGATGCTCTTATTGCTGAAGAAGTAGGTGATAAGCGTAAAATTACTTACCAAATTGCAAAAAATAAAGGCCTTACACCACATAGGAAAAAAGAACAAAGAAACCCTAGAGTTAAGCATAAACTGAAATACAGAAAAGCTAAAATCCGCAGGAAGGGTGCTATACGCGAACACAGAAATGAAACAAGTAGATACGGAGGTGAAGCATCAGGTATAAAGGCGAATGTCAAAAAGAGCATTAAAATTAAGTAACAGTTGGCGACTTTCAAAATATACATCAATTGTAAGGGCGAAATGTAACCCCCCAATAACAACCAGAACAGAAGCAACAGCTGTTAAAAAATTATGAGAATATGAACATAAAAGAAACAACAATGTTTTTGATTTAATATAATATTATTGTATGAAACTTATTATAACAATAAACATAATGATAACAGTTTCCATTTTCTTTAATGTTGCCATCTGTAAAAGAAAATAAATATCATAATAATCTAATTACAATAAAATTCAAAGGTAGCAACCTAATTTATCTGTTTAAAGAGTCTAAAAATGCATACACCTCCACAAACTTGAATATTCTTATGTGGCAAAGCAAATACTTAACACTTGTGTGCGTGTAAAAGAAACTAATATTTTTCTGAGCTATGCAGTGCCAGTCACCATCTTTACACTTCTTGTGTATGTGTGGTGTTTCCAAGTGTATTTTTTTTATTATCGCCACTCACCTGTTGTACTGCATCTTTCCGTAATATAAAAATAAATAGCTATCTAAAACAAGCATCAATGTAATCATTGACATAAAGACTTAAATTCTTTTAAATATTCTATTTGAAAAAAAAGGAATACATTACACAACAATAGTTATTGAAAACTCAATGAAATAAAACATTCACTTACAATTTTAAAACTTTGTCCTTTCCTGCTGAAGCGACATATGCACCGTCGGGGGACCAGTCTACAGCATACACCTCATCAGCGTGCCCAGGAAGGTCCAATTCTAATTTCTTTGTTTTCATGCTCCAAACTTGAAGTAATATTCATATTGTATTAAACATTATCCATTATCAGTATTGAACATCAAAGTTTACTTTCATGCATGTGAAGCAAGGATTTCAGGATTCCTGCCCAGGTAGATATTTATGTGACAAATGGACAGTTCTTCTCATATCATGGGTGTTATTCTTGTTTTCAATGTCAATCGAAACAAGGACTTCTAGTACAAGGGCATGAGCATTTTTGTTTTTATAGGTTTACTACTAATGTATATCTATATTTTTATTATTTATTTTATTATATTTATATTTGAATTTTTTGATAGTTGTCTCATAAAAGATTTGTAGAAAATTCTGAACTGTCAGTCAGTCCGTCCACACTCTTGCGCACAGACCAGTAGTGATAGAAAGCTGTAACTTGGCATGGTAATACATATTTATCATGGTAAGAATGTGGTAGAATAAAATCTTGATATATGTATATATTTTTTAGGGTACTTCCCCTACCACGTAAAGTGGGGCTGTTTTTCTTTTCTTGTCTAACCCATCCTGAGGGGTATCGTTGAATAGGACTTTAATAATCAATATAGGTCTTTGTTTTTATATTTAAAGTGATTATGATAATTTTTGTAAGGGTCATGTGTACCCCCCATCCCTATAAACTAAACGGAAATCCGAAACGTCTTAATAGTAGTTCATATAGTGAATTTAAAAGACAATTGTCTCGAATGGGTACGCTCAATCGTACATTGCGCGTGGGTTGACACGCACTTGGTGGGTTTATTTTTGTAATCCCTCCACTCATATAGTGCCAATCATTCAATCAAAACGCATCAGCAAATTGTCTCGTAACTGATTGATGCAAATTTACCTTTCAATGTAGAGTCTGCGCTGGAGCTGAGTAAAAGCCTAGAGTCAGCTGACCAGGCCACCATATAAACAGCCTGAACATGACCCCGGAGTGTTGTTATGAACTTGCCAGTCGATGAATCCCATAACTTCACTGATTTATCGAACGATGCTGATGCTATAATCCTGGCAATGAGATATAATTTATTAATTAGACTGGCTGTATTGAGGCCACAATGAGAACCTACTGACTCCAATCCCATACCAGGGTCAGCTGATTTGTTATCAAGGATATCAATAATATTCCACATTTAGTATAATTACTGGTATTTTTTTTCCGTGAAGCCAATTTCGCTAGTTACCGGCCTTCATAGTCTTAAGCCTATGTCGTATTATAAAGCCGATGACAGTTAGGCACTGTCTATCGAGACCTTAGGCTCTATCATAGAATTTTCTTTTCTTTTTGTAATCTACTATTATTAATTTGGCTATTAATATACGTAGGGCCTTGGTAGTGTTAACTTCCTGACTTTCGTTAAGTGAGCTCTTAGTTCCTAAGACGAAATAAATGATTTTGATTTTTTTAAATGCTGGAATGTGCTGGCATTTTTTTCAAATAATTAATGTAAATTATCAATAACACATGAATAGCACACAGAATAGCAGTTAGTTACATAATCTCCAATACCTGGTGTCTGGAGAGAATTTCACGTCATTAACTAATTGTTGGTGACCAGTCATTCGCGCCAACGGCTTTTTTTCTTTTTCGGGCAACCATAGGAATAAAGTGAAGTCATCTGACCCCGAAACCAAGCGTTCCGCTCCTTGAGGGCAAACCTGTTCATATCTCTCCAGAGCCCGTTGATGTAATACCTTTTCTGAAAATAATAATAAATAATATAATAATAGGGTAGGTTTATTTCCTTTAGTACCTACCTATGTGTGTATCAAATTAAATTTAGTCTTTATTGTATAAATAGCCGCCAAACTATGCCTATACATGGAAGATGTATGGAAGAAAGTTTTCACTTATGTATTGGGCTAAGCTTGGATTGACACTTAGGGGTATTTTTGTTGAAATTTGTGCAGAAGTAAAGAAGATATAACAATTTAAAGAATTCCGTTTATACTAATTTCGCGCAAACGGAGACGGAGGCACATTGTATATACCTACAGTACATTATATAAACGATGGTGTGATATTTGTGTTTATATTATACACTATTAACAATATTAATAATTATTGACAATATTAACGCTCTACGCAAGAACAGGATATCTAAAGCCAACCAAATAAATAAATCTTAAAAAAAAAAAATTGTACCCCTATTTTATTTATGATTCCTTGAAATTTAAATAAAAAAACAACTTACTGTCAGTTGTTATACATTGCTTGTCAAGAATAGGATGGAAGGGACCTGTTCGCAGAACATAATCTGTACTGAGGGCTAATGTGTTGACCCAATGTGCATGCCCTTCTAATGTCCTGCACAGAATTCCATCCTCAGCTCGCCATACCTATATTATAAAAGACCTATTAAATTAGAATCTTATTTTAACAACTTTTAGACATGTTAAGCATATATTTCTTGAATTATGTCTACACATATAAAACAAAGTCGAAAATCGTTTTAGTTTCACTTTTCATAACTCGAGAACGACTAGACTGATTTTAATGAAATATCATTAAAATATCATTAAAAACCTAATAGGGTTTTTTGGATTTGTCGCAGCAATGATTAACTGAAAACTATTAAAATATTTGAAAACAATAAAAGTGGAAAACCTGATTTGGTATACTAAGGGATCAGCAAAACTATTGGAGAGATTTAAATGCTTTCATAGGAAAAGTTTCTTAATGCATTGAGTATTTACTAAAGATAGCATACATTTGAAGATCTGAAGTGGTTACATGTAAAATTTGTAGTACATCGTCTGCAGGGTCAGATAGTTAAGTTATATATAAAAAAACAATAATGATTGGACTACAACCCTGTATCCCACTTGGTGGTGAACCTGTTTACGAAGTAACAAGTACCTGGGGTTGAATCACGGCCAGGCCAGATAGTTATTTTACAGATATTTGTTCTCTATTTATGGCTGATTTTGTGAGTGTTATTAGTATTTTATGTATAGAATAGCAGGCATGTTGGTTTAGCGGTTAGTGAACCTGACTGTTGAGCCGGAGGTCATGGGTTCGATTCCCACCCAGGTCAAGCTTTTCTGTGATGAACTGGACTATTTATTCTGTGTGTCTGGGTGTAAAAAAAATATCTATTTAAGTATGGATTTAAAATATATTTTGTATGTTTATCAGTTGTCTGATCACCATAGCACAAGATAACGCTTAGTTTGGGGTTAGATATTTGTAGTATTTTTTATTTTATTTGGTACAAAAACCTGCTCTTATTATAATTTTCACATGACCTTTCAGACTCCGGCGCATCTCGATAACAATAGAAAGTAATTGTATCCGGGCATCATAAGATGATTCGGAGTTAAGGTTAGAAAGCTTTACCTTGACAGTCCTATCCTGTGAAGAAGTGTAGATGAGCCCAGTTCCACCCCATTTAACTGATGTAACAGCTTTTGCATGTCCTGTAAGGCTTAATACTGTGAGACATGTCACTGTATCCCATATTCTGACATCTCCATCTTTAGATGAGCTGGCCAGTTTACGGCATTCTGGATTTCTGGAATATTTAATAGTATAACTATATGGTTACCTGCTTTTATAATATAGGAAAATCTACTTCATTGTTTTATTGAAAATCTTTAGGTATTACTATAAGTTATTATAAAAAACTTATACTAATTAAAAATGTTTTAATTTCAGAAATCATGAAAAATTTACATTATTATCAGTCAAATTAATTTGATTAAAATCTTTAGTTTTTCAAATTGTTATATGTACCTGACATATGGTTCCCATGCAAGTGATGTAACCCATTGCTTATGACCCAGCATAGGTTTGCCTATCTGGTTGCCAGTAATCGGATCCCAAAGTAAAATTCTGCCTTGTTTACAAGCTGAAGCCAGTTTGGTGCCATCAGGAGACCAGCTAATGCATAACACCCAATTTGTGTGACCTAATTAAGAAACATAAGATATTTATTTCTATTTATTTACATAATTTTTTTAAGTATGTGTGTACTGGTAAGTTTGCATCTCTATATCAAGTCTGTACTTGCAGGCTTTCTGGCAGACATTTCAATGTGTGCAACATAAAATAATATAAAAAGAAATATGCTTATGGAAGAACTTAACTTCACAACATAAAACATCAACAACACAAAATTGCACTATTATCCAATACGTATTTATTTTTACACTATATACACGTATGGTACAAGAATTGATTCCTCTTAACAATAAAGATATTCACAGAAACAACAGTTCACAAACCTTTACAAACATGTAGAGGTGTTTGTGTGTTAAGGTCCCAGAATCTGACTGTGGTATCACCGGACCCGCTGGCAAGTTGCCTCCCTGATGCGCTGAAGCTTGTTGAGATAACAGCTTCTGCATGACCAGGTATTGAACTAGGACAAATAAAAAAAGACATTTAATTTAAAGTAGTTAACCCTGAAAAATGTATATTCTTTCTATTTAGAGTGCATCAACCTATTTATGGTGTCTCCTTGTAAATGAGATGGCTTAAAGCATACTCCATTATGCTGTTTCAGTGCCGATTGGTGTAGGGGTCAACCCAAGGATCAGAAATTTAATTTAATTATTATCTTGCCTAAGAGCCTTCAACGAAAACATCCAGAACTAATGGCTTTAAAGTGGCTTCACAGCTAGAAGCGTTTATTGTTACGTGCGTGTTATATGTTTGCTACCCATCGACTTGCTGACTGCGCCAAGTGTTGCTAACTTTGCAAATCGTCTACAATCGCTACAAGCACCCGGGCGCTTCGCTGTTTGGAGTATAAAACATAAAAACCATCTAATTTTAGCGTACTTAGATAAATAACAATTTTATTACCTTGTACACCTTGTGACAGGCCGTACACGAAATACAGCCTGCTGCTGGTATATAATGTCCACAACTTCTTCAGAACTTACTTTGATGATGTCGAGAACATCTTTCAAAGTAGATGTAATTTCAACATCTTTAATGAAAAACAGAAAAGGCTTATCTTCCTGAAATTTTGATAATCAGTTTTAGAATTTTAGCTGACAAAATTGTGAATAAATTTATAATTCAGAATAAAACACATTATAAAATTTTGCTATTTTAGCTATTATCACACATGGCATTAATACAATTAATACATACCTCTTGTAAAAGAGCATTACATACTAAATTAAGTTGATCTTTTGTAATATGTAATGGAAGTTCTAAAGGACTACCAATTTCGTCACCAGCGTCAGATTTAAATCTTGCTTGTACACAACTGGGGTGATCAACAACTTCATCCATTGTAAATATTATATTTAAGTTTACTTTCAATAAAACTATTATTTATATTCAGGAGTAATTTAACCTCAAAAACCATATGTGTGTATTTACATCATATTGCTCCATCTATCAATGTCAGAATCATTGGTCAATGTCGTACCAAATTATATTTGCTGCAAGCTGTCACTTTTAAAAATAATGTTACCACCTTACTATGTATTGAGATATTCCTCAGAAAGTAGCTATCGTGGAATATCTAGAAGTAATATTTTCAAATACAAGTATATAAAATAGTACTTATACTTTATAATACATAAAATATGTCATGAAACTTACATTATGAGTAAAACTATAACTGTATATAATTAAAGGAGATATTCTGCTTGCATGTCAGATTTATAATTGAACTATTTGCCGTAATGTAATGGAGGGCAGCTGCATATAATGTATTTGGACTTGGTAATTGGTATGACATAGATGGAATGATATGGCAACACTTTTTTAAATGTCTGACGTCGGCTTCTAAGACGTGTTATGTTTATCAAGAAATTGAAATAATTCTTTTGATCGGTGCTCTAAAATGAGGTTCCATTACCTTTTGTGTATTTTTTGGACTATAGTTTACTGTGACGAACATACGCATACTTACAAGCTAAAGGAACAAGTTGTATTATGGATGAACACCGTAGGCCCCTACCATAATCGTCAGGAGACGTATGCATATTTTTCCCTTCCATTCTGTGTTGGCACAAAAGTAACTATAGGACATTACCATGAAACTTTATCAGAAGCGTTACAAGGCGTAGAGTTGGAATTTAGTGGTCTGGATATAACGTTCAGAGAAAATGTCCCAGCCCAACAATTTTGTGCGATAGAATTAAAAGAAGACTCATATAAGGCCCTTGTATACGCTGTCAAGAATCACTACTGGTACCAAATGTACGTCGATGACCTGCCCATATGGGGAATCGTTGGTGAAATCGATGGAGACCAACATTACATTTGGACTCACAAAAAGTTCGATATTGGATACAATGGAAACAGAATTGTGGAAGTCAATTTGACAGCAGAAAATAAAGAACGCCTTAGACCCGTTGCTAATATTCCGTTCACTTATGAAGTGAATTGGAAGGAGAGCAATATTCGTTTCGAAGACCGTTTTGATAAGTATTTAGATCCTAATTTCTTCCAGCACCGTATACATTGGTTTAGTATTTTCAACAGTTTCATGATGGTTATATTCTTAGTTGGTCTTGTTTCTATGATACTAATGAGAACACTTCGTAAGGATTATGCAAGATATTCTAAGGATGATGATCTTGATGATTTGGAAAAAGATTTGGGTGATGAATATGGTTGGAAGCAAGTACATGGTGATGTGTTCAGGCCAGTGCCACATTTAGCTATGTTCTCTGCCCTCACAGGAGCTGGTTATCAGCTAACTGTTGTAGTTTTAGCTGTGATAATATTTACTATATTTGGTGAACTTTATACAGAAAGGGGTTCCTTATTGTCAACTGCCATTTTCATTTATGCTGCAACATCCCCAATAAATGGTTATTTTGGTGGGTCCCTATATGCAAGAATGGGTGGGAAGCTGTGGATAAAGCAGATGTTGCTATCTGCATTCCTTTTGCCAGTGATGGTTTGCGGAACAGCTTTCTTTATTAACTTCATTGCAATGTACTACCATGCTTCAAGGGCGATTCCTTTTGGCAGCATGATAGCTGTTATGTCTATTTGTACATTTGTGATCTTGCCCTTGACACTTGTAGGAACTGTTCTAGGGAGGAACTTGGCAGGTCAACCTGACTAACCCTGTCGAATAAATGCTGTTCCCAGTCCAATACCCGAGAAGAAGTGGTTTATGGAACCGAGTATTATAATCACAATGGGAGGTATTTTGCCATTTGGTTCCATATTTATTGAAATGTACTTTATATTTACGTCCTTTTGGGCATACAAAATTTACTATGTATACGGCTTCATGTTACTTGTATTCTTGATTCTCATGATTGTCACAGTTTGCGTAACGATTGTATGCACTTATTTCCTTCTCAATGCCGAAGACTATCGCTGGCAATGGACCAGTTTTCTTGCAGCTGGAAGCACTGCACTCTATGTTTATTTGTATTCCTTCTATTACTTTGTTTTCAAAACAAAGATGTATGGGTTATTCCAGACTACCTTTTACTTTGGCTACATGGCATTATTCAGTTTGGCTTTGGGTATTATTTGTGGAACTGTTGGTTATGTAGGTACAAGCATATTTGTCCGCAAGATATATTCAACTGTGAAAATTGATTAAAAACCACTGAATAATTGTCATAATAGTCCTAGATGTCATATATAGATTTGTTTTAGAAAAAAATGAGTGTTTGTTGTACTGTTTAATTTATAAGATGTCTAGGTTTTAACTATGTATAAAAGTAGGGATTAGGTGTATGAAATATATCAAATTAATGGTTTCATAAAAAAAAAGGAGACATTCCTAAAATTTTGGTTAATAAAAAAACATATTTTTGTATGTGTGATAAAGCTTTGAATGGGTATTTTAGTGGTAGTGTATATGGTAATATCAATTAAGTCAAGTACCTATATTAATATGTTATCTATATCATTTTTATTAGAATGCCTTCGAAGCATGTTTACTGTCATAGTGTATAAATGATGGTAAAAATATTAGCATTTAATACCAGCCAGAATCAGTAGTGATATTTTTCTGAACAAGGTTTTCTTTTAAATTACTACACCAGTGCTTTCATGATAAAATTGATAATACAATATTATTTAACAACCCTCAAATATTTTACTACTGTTTTTGGTTGATGTATATGCCATACCTATTATTAATAATTGAAGTAGGTAGCACAACTATCAACATTGTCCATGTAATGTAATTATTTAAATTTTCTTGTAACTAGTGTTACTAGTAGAATAAAAAATAAGAAATGAAAAATATAAAGTGTTAGTCCAATTTTGTGTTTCCCACTAGCAACAAGAGTTTTGACAATATTGTATGCATTGAAATGTGTTTTGACTGTCTACAGTTAGACAGTTACAGACAATCTATTTACTGATAATTTATGATTGTGTTTGGACAATTGGACAAATTAAATAAATTAATTGTCGATAGCTCAACCACATGCTCCTACTGTTATAATTATGTAGGTAATTTCCTCACTAAAACAGTGTGTTATGATTATTGTAAATACTTTTGCCTATGTTATTAATATAGTCCCAAGTTACTTAGTAATAATACTTTAGCATTTAATGGTAATATAAAAAAAATGCCTTGTGTTTATTTCATGCCCATATATGGTTTTGTAGCAATTAAAAACAAAATTAATAAAAAAAATACTCTCTTAATGTATTATGACTTTAACAAAGCCCAATGTAAGTTCATAGTGATACTTTTATTTTTGCGTAAATTCACTTTCAGTATTCTACTTCCAATATTTCATTGATGCTGTAACAATATTGTGTAATAAATGAATAAAGGTTATAGAAAACATTTAATTTGTTCATTTACTAACGTGCTTACGTGCTTACTAACGTGCAGAAGTATCCGTTTTTGTGCTTAGTTGTACTTTACTAATAACTACTATATTATATTTATACCTTTAACTTCTTGTCCTATTAGCATTTTTATTTCATTTTAAAGGCAATATTCTATTTAGGGAAATGCCGATATAGCCGAGACGAGACGAGAAGAGATGTGTTTTATACAACCAATAGAACTTCGTTAAGTCACACACCGCATCTCTGCTTCGCTTCAATGGATACCACCGAGCGGAGAAAGATGGTGCATTGTATTAGTTGGGCATATGTATCGGACTTGGGTATCGATAAGACTTACTAGAGACTGGAAGAGATGTGAGCAGGACTCATATCAACAAAATATCCAACTCAGATCCGCTCGAGCCAGAACACATTTCCGTTTCAGCTAGCACTCATCTCCGCTACAAGCAAGCCAGTACGCATCTCCGCAGCAGCGGTAGATACATCCTAGCTGAAAAACATCTCTGCTCGTCTCCGCTATGGACATCTCCACTTTGATGGAGTCCAGGTCGTAGGGTTCTGTCATCTCTCAAATGCTATACAGAGTTGGGCCTAGTGAACAGTTAATAATGGAAGAGGACGAGGACGGTCAAAGAAACGATGGATGGATTGTGTGAGATACTAATATCATAAATGCGAAAGTTTGTGAGGATTTTGGATGAATGGATCGATGTTTATTACTCTTTCACGGAAAAACTTCTGAACGGATATAAATGAAACTTAGCATAGAGATAGATTATAGTCTGGAATGAACACGTGCTCCTTTTTGTCAACATACCACGGGGATGAGGCCGCTGGTGGAAGCTTGAGATTGATAAGGGAGTGAATGTCGAGTTAACGTTATAGAAGAGCCCCCCAAAAAAATGGGATAAGGGCTGGATTGATGGTCTGTTGTTAAAGGAGAGTATTCTACAAATACATAATTAAAAAATGCAATTTAATTAAAGATATTTATTATGATTTATTGTCCATCAACAAAGGTATCCACGTCCACAGCACCTTTCCTAGATTTTTTCCCTCCTGGATTCTTGCTGTTATAAGCCTGAGCGGTGCGTTTTCTCAATGTAGCGATGTCTTCATTTTCATCAGTCTGATCCGCCCATTCGAGGACTAATCTTCGCCCGTATAAATGAGTAGATTGGCATAACGCATCAAAAGCAGACTACAATAAAAAAAATATATATATTTGAAATAACTAATAAAATTATCTTGTATTTAAAAAAGTGAGGTCATTAAGTTACCTTTGCATCCGCTTTGGTAAAGTAATCTATAAACCCGAAACCACGATGCTGATCAGAAGAGATTTTTTTTGGTAACCTCAAAGTTTTTATTTCACCAAAGGCTCTGAAATTCAAATTTATTCATTGATTACAAACATTTTTCGAAAGTCAAACTACGCTATTGCTTACACAAATCAGATGAGTACTCTAAAGAAATAGGGCCAGATTTTTCTTTATTTGTTTCCATCACGGAGTTTTTTTTTCTACTCTCAGTTACAGATAGCACTTACTAGTATGGTTAAATGAATCTGATGCCGCGTTTTATATTCAATATAATCATGTTTTCCGTAAGCAAACTTCTCGTCGTAAGAATGCTATTGAAGAAACAATATTTAAACGTAGTTAAAGTTGTACATACTTACGATACTATAAGTATCTAGTATAAAAGACGATAAACATGATTACGCACGTAGAAATATATATTTTTGAAGGCAATTACGTAATCAGTAGATTACAATTGAATCCATTATTTCCATTAAGTTATTACAACAATCAATTGAAAGTAAGAAATCCAATCTCAGAAGTGAAACTCAGAAGTGAAACTGCGGGCTGATAAGATAACTATAGATTTATCATGATAGAAAAAAGGTATGACAAGAAAAAGGCCCTCTAGTCGAGTTGGCAGTACTCTTTGAACCATGGAGTTTCAGGTTCGATTCCCGGGGCAGATATTTATGTGAAATGTGATATTTACTCTCGGGTCATAAGTTATTTGAAAGATTATTTGGGTCATACACGCCAGTTGCTGCGATCGACTAGATATGTGTGACCTTTCCGACTCCCGCGATAACAATAGAAAGTTATCGTGTCTCGCATCTTATGATGCCACGCGGAGTTTAATGGGTAAATTCTTACCTAAATATTTCGTGTATTTCATTCCTGTTAGCCTGGAACGGCACATTGCGTACTAGAATTTTCGTGCCGTTTTGCGTACTTTCTTTACTGGTTTTCTTCGCTGTCTTGACTTCATTCCTAAAAAAATGTGTTTAGGTAGTATATATAGAGCTACATAATATAATACTCTTGATACCTTAATATAGATGTTGTTATATATATATAACATAACATGTTACATATATATATATATGTAACATTTTTATGAATCGCTAAATGTGTTGCTAAGCGCAAAACTCGAGAAAGGCTGGACCGATTTTAACAACACTTTCTTTGGTGTGCTCAGGCCCAGTTTAGGTTAGGTTTATAAGGATGCAAAGAAAACATTTCATGAGTAACTGATGTAGAACTCTAAGAGATCAGACAAACTATGATAGATATCTAAATACCGCCATAGCAAAAGAAATTCAGTGCAATGAGCATTAACCACAGGTACCATTGTTTTTGTAAATTTGACGGATTTGATGATATTTTGTAGCAGCACAATGTCTGCTGGGTCAGTTAGTTTAAAATAAAAATCGACATGAGCGTACTCAGCTGGGTACCCGGGGGTGGCTGCTCCCTTCCCCGGTAAGCCCATGAAAATGAACATAGACTCGTATTATTATTGATATATACAAACTCAATGTATTGAACTAACGCTAATTACGGTAATACTGCACTCACCATCTGACATGATCTCCTCTAATCATGAAAATTGTGTGAAAATAATAATTATACTTGAAATAATAATTTCTAAAAGAAACACATGTGAAAAGGGCCTTAACCAATTTATCGCAAGCACGGAGGTCAATCCTTAAAACGTGCTTCGTTTATTTGTCAAGTGACCGATGGACGAGACCCCTCGTGTTTGTACAGGATTGACATTGATCTATTAGGGCCTTGTTTGCTTAGGGATTGACGAGCCGTTCGGAAGACATAATTTAGTTTAAGTCATATGGTCTAATATAACCTTGGTTGCATTGACTTGAATTTATATGTTACTTGGTTCGCTTGAATTCATATATTACTAGCTGACTGTGTAGACGTTCTGCAATATATATATATATATAAATGAATGTTTGTCTGTATGTCCTTTATAGAATCGTAAGCTATGCATGTGATCATGTAGTGATCTTTAGCAAAGTTGTTGTGCATGAGCCCACGAAGGTATCTAAGTTGGTACGACCAATTTTCGACAGATGGCGCCTAGTCATTCTAATGAATTTCATATCGCATTATCAACAAAATCGGTCCAGTCGCTTAGGGGGAGTTTAGTGAC
>DWKC01000015.1:0-21430 GCA_018249195.1 Racta chiria
CTGGTAACGCGTTAGTGACAACATAGCCTGGTATTGCTGAAGTCCATGGGCAGCGGTGATAACTTACCATCAGGTGACCAGTCCGCTAGTTTGCTTTCTCAAAACATAAAGAACAATCTTTGTTAATTCGTAGTATTTTTTTTATGCATCCCATTTTCTTATGCTTATTATGCCTATAGGCAGTTTCAACAATGTACAGGTTTGATTCTGAAACATCAAAACCAGAATACCATTCAAGGTTTACCTTTAAATTTAGGAAATATGTGTTTTGTATGTATATGTATATTGATAAAAAAAACGAAAAAAGGGAAACAATTTCCATGTAAGATTAATCTTCTATGCGATGCAAACACGTCCTTTCACGCGCTCGTGGCGCGGGGACTCTCTTGTGGTGTAAGTCATATACTTTCAGAGACACCTATTTATAATATTAAATTGTCTCATATTATTTCTGTTATTGTTTTGTTATTAATAAGAATTAAAATTGTATTAATCAATGATTAAATATATGTATTAAATATTTTAATAGAAATTAAGAGAGCTTCTTATACAATATTTACGTAAAGTGAAAATTTATTTTAAATATTGTGCCCAAAATGCATTACTGAAAGAATATTAGAAATATCGATTAACATAGATACATACATACATATAATTTGTATAAGTGTAAGCTATATATAACATACCATAATATTTTTTTCTTGGAACGCTCATAAACCTCGGGTTTGCGTCAAAAGTGATCAAAGAGGTTAAACAACAGTGAGCGTTGTCGGTAGGCGATAGGGTACCGTTAGTAGAAAATATATCTTAAGGCTCCTGGGCTTCAGAGAGCACGTAAAGAGGTCGCTCCCCGCTGTTATCGGCAGTCGCATAGCCATGTCGGAGACCATCACGCTTCATAAAAACTGCTGACACATTGATTGGCTACGGAACCCTCCACCAATAAGCATTAGCGTTATAGAGTAAGCTCTAAATTTCCTCCTCATTGTGAAATAAGATCCGTGTTCAGTTGTAAGTCATTGATGTATTGATAGCATTAACGCATTAAGTCCGCCCATTGTAAGCCTATTTTTTAGGATTTGAATAAAAGAGCAAATAAATAAATAGCAAACATTAATTCAGCGTAAATCAGCATAGTTTAAAAGCCATACTGTGCGAGTTAGCATTATGCCCGATTTTTATGACTCCAACGTAAATCAATACCGCGCATCTCATACCTTAGGCCAGATCCCGAATCGCATAGGTCGTTTAAGTATTCATCTATCTTCCACCTGGAAGTGACTCCGTTAGGGCGTAGAGGGCTCATTGTACAAGCCAGACAGACAGCCACCTTATCTATATATAGTTACTAGATGAAATTCGACAGGGTAGGGTTACTTCGATAGGTTGTATAATTTTATATGAGTAACTACCCTCACGAACTTGTGTATAGCTAAGGGCTGGCGGAATTCTTGAAATGGATATAAGTTTAATATTTGTGGACCAATTTGATTTAAAAAAACACTATTCAATACTATCAATATATCAATGAAGCGGCATTTAAATCTGATTAGTCATTTCTGAGATTAACGCGCACCCACGCATAGAGAAAAAACAATCCAACAAACAGACAAAAAATCCATTTTTTTTGTTCTACTCCTAGTTCTTTAGTTTTATTCTTCACTTAAACACAAGTTTCTCCCAAACATGTTTCATGTACCGACATCAGTTCAAATGTATTATAAGTATTACATATATTTTATTTGAAATTGATTCGAATTGTTATTTTGACGCGATTCCACGTTAAAATGTAGAATATTTTTATAACGCGATTCGGTTATTATAGACGAAAGAAGTTATTTTCATAAGTTTTTTTCTCCTTTTCATATATTTTGTTTGCAAACAGTTTGATTTTTCTTCCCTTGGGAGAGTAGGCATCTATTTATTTTAGAATACTTACGTTGCGAGTAAAAAATATACGAACGAATTAAAAAAAAACAAAGTTAAGCGCTTGTTAGGTCACTTGTACTGTATGCTTTCGTAGTTACCGGTCTTCTGATGGTAATCACCGCTGTCCATGGAGATTAGCAATACCGGGCTATGGTGACACTAACGCGTTGCCAGCCAGGAATTAAGAAAGAAAGGTACAGTTCAAAACCTCGCTTAAGAAAACAGAATCAATTATGACACTTAACATACCTCGGGCACACTAATAACATACCTCTTCAGGACGGATGCCAGTAGACGAATGAGAAGGAGGATTACTGACGGGGAGAAAAAAAAGAACTTGTCTAACACTACGAACGAAACAGGTCTAAAACATTTAACAGCTGACTCTAGGTGAGGGTATTCGCTAACCAGGTGGAAAGAATCCCCAACCATCAAGCAGCTGACCCCTGTCGCCTCTTAGGACACCATGGTCTGCCAGCATAAGATTTGGGTTAGTAGAGACCTATTCTAGGCCGCCCTGATACGGTATAAAAATGACCACTTTGTTACTATAGAAAATATGTTTACATGTAACAACGAACAGCTTTCTGGCATCAAACCACGGTTGGTCTAAGCCGCAGACGAACGGACGGACATGGGCAAAACAATAATAAGGGTTCCAAATTTACGACGTATACCTAAAAAGTAAGAAACGCGAGAATAATGTTTTCACAAAATATATTTCAAACAATCAAAATAGCTTCTTTATAGAACTTACTTTGTTTTCACAGAAGTTAATTTAACTTGAGTAGTTTAGGAGAGATTTTAACGAAAACTATGAACAATTGTGCGAACATAGAAAATGAAAAGTTATCCTGCTTTTGTTTATTATAATTGAATTTAATTCAGTGTTTCTGGCACGGCTGACAGGGACTTTTGATAAAATCAGATTCACTAAAATTAGAACATTATTTATTAAACGGATTACTTCAACGTCTACATGCGGGTAAAAGTATTTTTGCAAAAATATTAGTAGTATCGAACTTATATTAAACACCGACGCAACATAGCGCAATTTTTGATTGATCCAGCGAAGAACGAATCTCTTACACACTCATACTACGTAACTTTCCAACTAGGAACCCTTGTGTCGTGGGGTTCATTGACAACAGAAATAACACCGATGACCCAAGAACAAACACTCTCTGTTGTATTTTTAGTCAATAAATGAAATGTATATAGTATTTATTTATTTTTAGTTTTTTTATGTCAATGCTTGACATCTATCTCACCTGATGGTAAGTGGCAATGTTGTCTAAGGTAATGGGCGCACTAACCCGAGACGCTTTTTAGTAAGCGTCGTTGCCAACTATACTACAGGGTGTACTCATAGTTAACTACTAAACTAATAATTTAACAACTTTCTAAACTCCTTAGATCTCCTTTGATTGATAACACCGTTTGAAGTTAACTGCCAGTTTTTAACCGTACCGGTCCGATCGTAAATTTAAGTGACGCCGTCGGAAAACCATAACCGTTTCCGGATGCCGTTTACAGTGCCCGGTAATTGTTACCGGATATGTCCGGTCGTCCATATTATATTACAGGAATTTACGGCAATCCTTTCGAATATTCTGCGATATTCTCTGGATAGTTTGAAAACGAAAACCGTTGTGTGCGAATTTGTGTATCCGTTTTCTCCTCTTGTAAACTCTTCTTCTCATCATCACATCATTATCATATGGAAGAAACTTATAGGAGGTGGGGGGGGGGGTGTGTGTGTTGTAGTGTGGAATAGAACCCAAAACAACCTAGATTTTTGTTCGCGGTAATCTCAGCAACCGATGACCCGATGTGAATGCGGTTTTCAGTTATGTATGAGGCTAAGCTTGGATTGACACTTAAGGGACACTTATTTTTATTGAATCCGTGCACAAATAAATAGGATATGACAATTTAAAGAATACCGTCTATACAAATTCCTCGCGTTGGAGTCGCGGGCTCAACTAGTTAATAAATAAATTGTTAAAACAATACATTGAAAGTTCAGTTACATGTTTTTAGTACTTACTTTTACAAATCCCGCGAATTGTGATATTGTATATGTCATATTTATATTGTATGTGAAATTGTATACATCCCGAGATATTAGTATGTTGAATGTGTACGTTAGGGGTTGGTGGTGATCTGGTCGTTCTCTGGTGTGCTTACAAGTTTAGTCAAGATAAGAAAAATGGCTTTAATGGCTTATTACTTAGTACATATCTCTCCACAAACTGTGTCCCAGAGCCTACTCGACTACACTGCTCCAATGCAAATTGGTAAGTGACCAACCCAAGTGTCATAAGCTTTTATTCCTACTTTTATACTTTCCTCTGACGATAAAGAACGCCTGAATTTGATTCTTAATTAATCTCAATATTGCTAATTTTAAAAGGTTGTGTTTCCTAAAAATAATTATCACGTTTTGGTGAAGGAAGCTATTGCGAGGCAGCCTGTATACGTAAGAGTTCTCGATAGTTTTCAAGGTGTGCGGAGTGTACTTCGAGTATTTCGCACTTGGCCAGTGTGTTGGACTAAGATCTATACCGTTATATTTTAAGAGAAGATCCGATCCCATCAGTGGGATAGTTGATTGACAGTTATGACGTATTTTTATGTCTTCCTTCCCATGTCCCAATTAAATTTGTGATTTCTATCATTCTGCCTCCTTGTTAGTCTACTCTACTCTCACTCACTTGACTGGTCTGTTGGTTGCTAAGCCCGGAGGTCGTGGGTTCGATTCCCATCCAGGGCAAACTTTTCTGCGATTAGCAGGAATGTTTGTTCTGTAGGTCTGGATGTAAAAATATCATTCATAATATAAAAAAATAATCTATTGTCTGATCGCCATACATACTACCTTGTAGGTAGCGCTTTATTTATATCGTATTTACACATATATATTATATATTACGCTTTATTTATATCCATCCATTTTTATTTTCTTTCTTTTTATATACATATGATATATGAAAATTTTATATAAGAGGATAATGTAGATTAATATTATGCACAAAATACGAAAACTATGACGTCAGCGTTTCCACATAAAAAGTAAGCAACAACGTTTAGTCATCAAAAATTTGTGAATTGAAAGGCCGAAAACAAACAATGGTTGGGCGATTGGGTAAACACAATTAGAACTGGAAGTTGGCGGCCGGCCAATGGCGTTCGAAATTCGAATTGATTCCCGTTCGTCGCACGTTAGTTGCTGAAGGTTCGTTCGAGCGTTCGAAGTTCGAACTTCCAATGATCGATTCGATTTATTTTATTATAGAATAAAATTGTCATACTAGATACGCTCGCTTACCTTTATCCTAGCACTAAGGACTACACAGCCTACCCCGCTTTAATTGATATTTTTTCTCGTAAAGCATTAGGCCAATTTACGTTACATTAGATACCGCGAAAATACTGACCAATAGTTGTGTTTAAAAAATTTTGAGTCGACCACGGTGCTTTATTTGATAAACAGACAATCATATTTCGAGTTAATGCACTTTTAAGAAAAATAAACAGTAACACAATAATTCTAAAAGAACATTATGAAAACCAAAAAAATAAAAATGTTTTTTTCGTATAGTCTGTGGCACCGTAGCTCACAAACGGATGAACCGATTTAGATCTAGCTTTTTTCGTTACAAAGGTTCGAGTGTGTTAGCTATGTTGCCAGAAAGTTCGTTTGATCGTTTTAAGATGATGATCTTTTCTACATGATTGTTATGAAAATGTAGGCTATTTTAAAGGTTTTCGGTGTTGCTTAAATTGTAACAAACAATAATATTACTATTCCAAAATATACGATAAACACACGCAAAACTTTCCTATTTAGTAGAAGAAAAAGAAGAAACATTTATTATGTACAAAGAAAAACCTCTACAAACATTAAAATAAAACAAGTGAAAAAAAATTTTATAAAAGTAAAAATAAAAAGTGTTTTTTTTAAATAATAATAAAAGTATAAATAAAAAGTAGTAGGTATTTTTCTTTACAACCATTATCTGTCCCACTATTGGGCTCGGGTCTCCACTCATAATATGAGAGGTTCAGGCCATAGTCCACCACACTAGCCAAGTACGTATTGGTGGACTCACACACCTTTGAGAACTTTATAAGAACTCTCGGGAGTCCTGGTTTCCTCACGATGTTTTTCTTCGCCGTAGCAAGTGATAATCAATTACTGATACGTACTAATTTAGTTGGTATAAATAGTAGGTAGGTATATATATATTATACCTATGTACAACCAAAAAAACGTATAAAATGTCACCATAAAAATTATGTTTTGTGAAGCGAAGCAAAGGGTCACCAATAAAAATAGTTGCCAAAAAATCTCTAACCTTGACCTTTAACCGTTATTTTCATATAAGATCTATTTCCCGCCATTTCAAATCCGAAGCGAAGCCAGCGGACCGAAGCGCGCCGGTCACTAAATCATTCCATGTGAGCTCGACCGCTAAATTAGATCCAGGGAATGAAAAGATTGTCTCCCGTTCAAAACTGCAATCATTCGTTCATTTTATGAGTGAAGTTTTTATGCTGAGTGAACGAAATAGTGGAACGAGATTGTCGGAATTGTTTTGTTTTTCGGGGTTTTATTTTGTGATGGAAGTTAAAGAGTGCTAGAGTATACCCCACCACGCCGCTTCAATTTGGATTGTTTGAGGGATTAGTCGCTAAATAAGTACCGAATTTATGCCGCACGAAAGCCTTCGAAATAGCAAGCTATGTCGATGTCGTAAAATGACTATCTAACGATAACAACCGGGCTCCGAATGCTTCACGTGCCCTCTAAAGCACTAAAGCGCATCCACTTTTTACCACCGTCTGTTGCTTGACTCAGCCTATCACTAACGCAAGCCAGGCTACGAACACATGATATTTCACTATAGTCAAATTAATCCCAAAAATCCGTTGAAAGTGGCTGTACCCGACATATTGTATTGATGAAATTAACCCGATATATGAGATGATATGCGATATGAGTGGTGAGAATGACCACGTCATGATAAATAACCCTTTACTGCGATGGCGCTTTGGGAACAAATAGGTACAGAACGGTATTTTGTACTCGCGGTTTCTGCCTACGCGTCTGTAGAACACGTGGTACTGATAACTTATCTATTTCTTTCTCCTTGCCTATTTGTACTATTAAATAAGTATTAATAAATTAAAATATCTAAAACTAAAAATAAATAAATAGTAAAAAATTCTTAAGCGCTACTACTGCTCTGCTTCGGAGGGCAATAAAGCAGTCAGGGTCTGCGGTTATCAGTTAGCGATCGTCAAGCCTTGTAGAAAGACTGTCGGTGGCATAAAAAAGTTTCGACACTTGGGTTGACCGCTAACCGCATTAATCCGCACTGGAGCAGTGTGGTGGAGTATGTTGTAGGAACCTCAAGGACAGATTATGCGGAAAGTACGAAGGCAATAATGGGAGTTTTCACTATTATTTAATTTACATTACTTATTAAATTAACATCAGCCAAGACACTTGCAGAATCTTGATAAATATTTTTGCAAACTAATATGAAGTGGACTTTCTGGTTCAGTTTTAAGTTCTTGGGTTCAACGATGGTTCCCAGCGATATGATGCCATAGCAGAATTGGCGATATTTTAAAATTATTACCAGCCACTCTGAAACGTTGACAGTAATTTCGGTTAGTTATTTTGAACGTGAAATATTGTTTTTGTATTTTATTTTAATGGATAGCGCAAATGGGGTAGTGAAATGTTTTTACGAATTTGTATATATACATTTGATCGGCTCTGTAGCTGTGTTGGTAGTGACCCTGACTGCGAAGCGAGAGTTTGATTTCCGAGTAACACATTTAAGTCAGATGAATGTTTGTTCACGGGCCATGAGTAGTATTTGTACCATACATGCCACCCACGACACAGGGTTTCCTAGTCCGGGGTATGAATGTGTTAAAGGTTCTTAATTTATTCAGCGTTTGTTTACGAATCCAAACCAAATACGAAAACTAAATCCTTAATTCCAATAATTAAACAATATCCCTTTGAAATTCAGCGACAACAGGTGGAGAACGCTTCTTCAGCCAAACAAGTTTAGCGATAAGTTTCGGTAACTTTCGGCAACTTTCGGTACTCATAAATAACACGCCGACTGCGTGCTTGTTCAGTGTCGTAATTCACCAAAACCAACCAATTGTCAAGATCAGCGATAACATTTACACGGGCCAATAAAGGTACAGAAAAAAAACAATAAAGGTAAAAAAATATTTGGTACCAACGGTTGGCACTCGTAAATCCCACATCGGCACGCGAGGGTTAAACGAGTCAACACTGCCAATAAACCTAATTATAAAAGTATTTAACCCGTACACTGCAATAACGATTAAATAAACCGCCCGTTACACCGTTGCGTGACCGATTTATAGCGCGAATTAAAACTTAAATAAAATCTCTTGCTACTGTTGCGAGCTCGAAATTATCGGGTGTTACCTCATTTGCCGTTTCCAGTTGGTTAAGCTATGGTTGACCGCTAATGGTAAATAATTTATGAGCGCTTCTGTGCTTCTGAAGGCACGTAAAGCCGTTGCCCTTGGTAGTTATCATCAGATGGCAGTCAGAGGCTCTCGGGTGACATAAAAACTTCCGACACTTGGGCTGGTCACCAATCTCTCCATTAAACATTAGAACAGCGTAGTGGAGTACGTTATAGCTAGGCCATCACAGACACGAGAAAAGACTAATACTCAGTAGCGCCTGTAATTAGTAGAAGCCACAACTACCTACTACTACCTACCATCTACTACTATTCTATGTATTACCTACCCACACACTGCCTTGTAACGATAAGACGAATAACCACCACCTTGAAAAAACGTCTTGAATCAGTCTCAAGTTAGGTGTGGATTTCTTGTGCTAATTACACAAATATATTTATGTTGTTTATATTTATGTAGGTTAACACATATATGACAAAGATATTTATGTAGGTTGGTACAAGTACAATAATACGAAGTTACTTGTGACACGACATAATAAGTAAAATTAACAGAAAGGATAAAAATTGTTACTTAAAAAATATTATCGAACAGGGAATCATATATACGTGATCCAGGAAGCATTCATCCAGAACAAACGTCTTCCATACCTATGATTTAGCATAACTTTTCTCCTTACTGTGCTGTTAACCCTCGATAAATGAGGGCAAACTCTTACCAAAAATCTTATTCTGAACAAGTTTAGTCGTGCGGGTTTAAATGTTTTATTCGGTTTAAATTGAATACGTGTTGCGTGATTAATTCTTGACATGACTTAGTGTAACAACGTGCGTTTGTTACTATGTGAAATTGTTATCGCATTCTGTGGGGTGTAAGGGGCGGCTCGATTGTTTTTAATGTAAAGCGTTTTTTAAATGTAACGTTTTTTGTAAACGACTACTAACTAATAACCGTGACCACACAATCTCTGTCAAAATTACGGCGTAGATGTATCGTGAGTACCGATCATTATTTATATGGTACTAGATGACCCGGCAGACGTTGTTCTGCAAGAATTAGAAAAATAATGTACCCAATGCCCATTATCTAGAATAATTTTGTGTGCAAAAGTATTATAGTTTAGCTGATCCTAGAGGTCCTAGAGGACCCATAAGATACTCCAAATTGTGAATTTAAACCATTCCCAAATCAACTTGAATAAGATAAGTGTATTGTTATTTTCTATCATGAAATAATTTGTCTTTGACTTTGTCGTACTAAAGTATCAAGAGGGCATGTTTAATAATACAATCTTCACTCAAAATTCCAATCACGTCGCTCGTTTCGTCTATTTTGAGAAATAAAGTATTTCTAAATTGTATCATTATGAGATTAGCGGCAGAACGAATTGGCTATCAGCTCAGTATCGGCGGGTTTCATCTGCGCGAGTGATGTATCAAATTTTCGCTTACACATAATAAAACGCGTTACTTGGCCGTCTGTTACACTGTTGAATAATAATAAGAATAAGAAACATTTAGTTAAATTACCTCTACAAGAGTGGTTAATTAAGTACAAACTAAAGCAATAAAATATTCGATTCTGCAGTTGCAGGGTCACTAGTTCGACTAAAAGGGGTCGCACTCAGCATATGGTGCGGTTTATTTGCGCCAGACGTGTGTAAACCCGTGAGTGGCGTTCCGTTCTGTGAAAGTAATAAGCAGTATGTATACTGCAATTTCGTATCAAATGCGTATCATTATTTATTATTAAACGCTAACAAGCACTATCATTGTGTCGCTGTTGGCAAGTACAACACAAGTAACCTATGAACGATGACAAACATTTATCTTTGACATAAATGGTTAAAACCAGTGAGATCTCAGGCCAGATTGAACCCCGGTCCTCTGCTTCGTAGGCAGGGTTGCTACCAGTGCGATTTCAGGCCGTACCACACCCGTAACGCACCGCATCACACCCGTACCGCACCGAACCATAGACACCACGAGCTGAGCTGATCTGTGACCTCCACGCTACTACATTATCTGGGTACAAATCGCAAGTACAATATCTGGGTACAAAATACAGAAAAAACACTTACACACTCATACCTTTGCACTAGTTTTGTGTCGTAGTTAGCATGTACACTAGAATATACATAACTTGGAACAAATATTCACAAGGCTGGTCGAGAATCGGGACCCCTTGGTTTGCAGGCAGTCACTACAAATTCGTGCCAAGGTCGTCCGTAAAGGCAACTGGATCTATATGGTGTGTACCCGTGTAAAACTAAACTACGCACAGTCCACCGTAAGTTAAGCGTACCGTTGCAGAACGGTGTGATAGTCGGTCGGGAAGCAATCTCTCCTCAATTTTACACGCATTTGCACCTAACACGATCAGGCGCGGATCGGTAAAGAAACTTGATTCTGTACGGAGGTGTCTTTTTGGATTTACAGCTTACATAAAACGTCTCATCTACTGTAGATCAAGGTAGACTAGGGTCTATTCACACGTACGATCAAAACAACAAAAATCGCAACAGAAATGTCGAGTATAATGCATGAAAATGGTTTTGCTTCAATCCATTAAGGGCTCAATTGTCGCAAGGGTCTTTCGTTATAAATGTGCCGAGAACTTATCCTCCATGCTGCTTTAGTGCGGATCAGCAGGTTTACCAACCTAAGTGTGAGGATTTTTTTTAGTACACCGCTGAAGTAACCGACTTCAATAATGACGGAACAATTGAATTGCCAGACACACCTGGATCACATCACTTCTGGATGTTTGGAAAACGAAGAATGGGAAGGAGGATGGTTGAAGGACAGGGAGAAAAAGATGAGAACTGGCTCTTCAGCCACCATATACGACGAGTCGCTATGCAGCTTTCTCAAGCAAGATTATGGTAGCTAGCCAGCTTAATATAAAAACCCTACCACCAAGCAGAAGACATCGCCTCTTACGACACCTTTGTCTGCCAGCATGGGATTGGGTTTGGTATTATATGCTGACTCAATACGGCAGAAAACCCTCCGAAGCATAGAAACGCAAATTTTTTTTTTGCCACCAACTCCCTTGCGACAGCAGATCACCTACGATCGCCAAGAACCTCCTGGCTGTAACCGTGTTTTTACTTTACCGTACTATTTTCATTAACAACAAATAATCCAATATTCATTTGTCTCCGCACTTCAAAGGAGCAAACGGGCAATTTTATCTCTAAAACGAATAAAAAAAACTCGAATCACATACGAAACTAGCTCGATACTGGACTCTGATAGGCAATTTAGTTTTCAATTCCTTTCGTTCGGTCCACGTTAATCTAATAACGCTTTATAAGCACCCTGTAGTATCCTACTGGCTCGAAGGACCGCGTCGTACTGCCAGCGATTGAAGAGCGAGGGTATGAAAAGAGTTCGAAAGAGAGTGAGAGTGATAAAAAGCTTGTGCCGCAGAATCAGGTACCTAATATAATCATGGAAAAAAATAAGTTTTTTAAAAGATTGATTTATATAATCTTTATTGTACACCACGCAAAAGACAATAGCTCAAAATAGTTTTAAGTATCGTACAATAGGCTCAGATAGGATAGGATCTCTTCCAGACAACCTTTTGATGAGGAGTAAATGAGAAAAGAGTAAATAAGATAAGGTACACGAGTAAGGTACACACATAAACAAAGAAATTTAATGTAATAAAGTTGTGTAGATAGATTTTTGTTTCTCGATCCTCAACTTCGTTCATGATCGTGATAGCTTTCAGTGATACATTTATTTAGGTAATGGTTATAAAGAAGATAAGGTTAGGTTAACTTATTTACCTACTATTTACTACTTATTACGTACCTTATTACGTTCATTACTCAGGTGATTCATTTGTCTTTTCTAAACAATGTAATAATTACTTTTTCTATAATGTTATATTAAAAATATCGTTCATCGCCTAATTTTCCGCAGTGAGACAGACGTAGAAGGTTGTAACGAAAAAATTGGTTCTAGTTATCTAGATTGCCGTTTTAGTTAGTCCATTGGATGTGGTGCGACAGTCCGGCTATCCGGCTGATATCTTGTTATAAGTCGGAAAATATTATATTAACCTTATTAATATAATAGAAGCGAAAACAACTCTGTCTTTCTGTCTGGTACTGTTTCACGTACTTTTTTGAGTTTATTTTTAATGTTTTACAGGACGGGGTTCCGTTCCAGTTTATAGTGTTATTATTTGTATACTCGTAGATTTGTACTATCATTATGGCGTCATCTGTTGTCACTGTTCATTGGCTTGTAGTTTTTTGTAATTCACAAACAAGTATTAACTTGTTTTCTGTATAGCGCTATCTTACTTTCGCATTCCTACATATATTGCTACTGAATGTATAACTTATAATAATGGTTTTAGTTGTTCATCTTTAAATAATGTTTTTTTTTTATGTAATAATGGTTTTTGTTGTTAATCTTTAAATAACGTATTTTCTTTGCAGGTATGTTCGATTTTTCGTGAACTCTATAAGAAGAATCGTGTGGTAAATATTTTTAAATTACTATCAAGATTGAATTCGGGAGTTTTATTACGTTTTAAGCTGACAAACGAAGAGTCGGGTCATCTCATGGTAAGTGGTCACCGCCACCCATGGATGTTAGCGACACCAGGCTGAAGTGTCACTAACGCGTTGTATGCTGGCAAGGAAGTGATAGACGCGCGGGGAAGACACAGAAAGAAGAAAAGACAAAAAACAATCTTCCGCGAAGCCCTACCACCAAGCAGCTGGCTTCTATCGCCTCTAACACACTGGTACTGCCAGCGTGGGATTGGGATTGGTATTCTAGACCGCCCCAATACGGCGCGAGATTGTATGTTACACTGGAAAGTGATAAATGTTTATCAATCCTACGCAATATTACCTGTCTAAAAAGAAACCAAGCAAGCAAGAAAAATATATATTCAGTTGTTAAAAGTGTAAAAAGCTGAATAATAATGGCTTATTGCGCACCTGGCTAGAATAGTCGTCGGTAACACAAATCACGCGGCCAGACTCGCGCTTTACTATTTTTTTTATTTTCTTTCGCGACAACACTATCTTTTTGGCGCGCCAGTACACCGGGCTACAAAATGGCCGCCGTTAGATGGAGACATTCGATATGGAATGCAAAACCGGATTGATAGTGCTGCGTAGTGTCCTCAATGACATTTATGGCCAACCCTCCAGAGTTATGGTCCTACCACTCGGGAAGTTTGCCTCCTCACACATTTCACTGGCATCGCTCCAGAAAGGAAGCGTCTACGCACCGATATCAATTCGTTGAACTCAGCTAAAAAACATCATAATTTTCCTTTAATGGCACACGCCTCTACAGAAACGTTCCAAAACTGTTTTGTTTAAAATATGCTTTCAAATTGCCCAGTGTGATTTCATTGTGAATAAAATTGAAATAATGCTGAACTTGCGAGAACAATGTTTTGTACATTTGATTATACATATATCCTTATCGCCGACTTTGGAAGCAACCATATTAACGCCTTTCACATTCGCCATAATATTAAGCATTACATATTCCTTATTAAAAGACTCAAAAGAATATGATCTCATATAAACATGTCATAGAAGCTGTACGATAATTACTGTGACTTCGAGTTAAAATAGAGTACTAACTCGGAGAAAAAAACGTGTAGATATATATGTACTTATCCTTTTCTGTTGAATGATATTAACGTAATCCTCGTAAGGTTAAGCAGTGGATAAAAATTGAAATAGGGCACAGACACGGTACATGGTTTTGCCTATTTCGACACGCGGAAGTGTGTCCAGTAAATGTCCAAAAAATAGTACTACAAACACGCCATGTTACACTTTCATTTCCAGCTATTTTTGACCCCTTCACAACTTGTAGACCACATAATAGCAACTAAATTAACAAATAAATTTGGCGTTTAATGAACCCCTGGGGGCTTCTTCTTGAGCTTGAATTTCATCCTGATTGAACACAGAACTTGGCACTCATAAAAGATCTCGATTATTTTATCGGTAAAATGAAGAACGACGCGTTATTCCATTTTGAACTTGGTTCGCATTTCATATTTATGTTTTTAATGGGAAATGATAAACTAGACAGAGTTTACCTAGTGTAGTATCATCAGTAGTATGTATCTCTAAAAAAAAGATTTTCGAAACATTGAAAAAAAGGCTAAATGAGGTTGAAGTTTGCCGAGTCGAACGTAATTCTTAAAAGCTGAGGAAATTAAAATTATAGTATCTAATCTCAATTTTCTGGGCAGACAAGAGAAGACAGTATCTGCCATAATGGAGCTAATTAGTGAAATGTCACTCTGCTAAGTATTTTATGATGTCGGAATATCAAGATGGACTTTTTTATATCTTGAAACTCTATTACGACATACTGGTCAAATCCAGTTTTCGGTCAAATGAAACCACTTTCCATTTCAGAGATAATTATGTCAAGTAGAAGATTACTTACGTAATCCAATATTACTTACTAATAGAATACTAATAAAATAGATATATTAAGCACAAATCTTTCGCAAAAAACTACGGTAAGTGGTGGAAAGAAAAGTTTTGACAGCTTCATCGAAGCATTACACTACAATAAGAAATTTAACAAAGCGCGCGAATTCAAGAACCGAGTTGAAGCAGAACCGAGAAGGACGCAGGGGGTGCGGGTGTGCAAAAAACTTTGGATATTTGTTAACGCATCGACTGTTGTGTAAACATCCGTCCCGTGAAACGGAACGCGATTGTGGAATGGCAGATTGTAGTTTTTCGGACTTTGTAGCAGAAAAGTTACTGTCACCAACGAATGCCATTACGTGGGATTTTACGACTTGAGTTATCTGGATAGGTACTTAAATTATGTATTAATTTGTAATATTGCAAGGATTTTTTGCATTATATAAAAAATCGCTAATACCTAGTATTTTAAAAAGGAATAATGAAATTTGTATTCAATAACTTTAGGGATTGTTTTATAAGTATATATTTATTTGAAATTTACACAAGACTGTAAGATTGACCGTATTTTGTAGATGTCGCTTAATAAACTAAAGTAAATCCTAAATTAAAATAGAATGTAGATATAAGCACTAATAGAATAAACAATATTTAATAATATTGCGTTAATTTTAATTAGTAAATGTACAGAACAGATTTCCGGACGTAAAACAAGGGCAACTTACCCAGTTATTATATTTAAAAGAAAACAAGATATCTCATACCAAATTACTGCCAATTCTAATAACGAGGGACTGTCCCACAGCACCTTGCCGGGATGGCATCCTTAGAAAAGATTTATGAGCAGTGACAAAGTCAATTTTACGGGCCGTCGGGAGATAGGGCCGGGCCCACGCCTCGCGCCATGCAATTCACCACGGCGCGCCGTCGCACCACCTCGCTATGGGCTTTTAACTCAAATTGTTCGCTCAACCATTTACCTGCCAATTGTGATAAATCGCTTCCGCCTAAAGCACTGTCCACTAACAATTCAATTCTGAGTAGATTGTAATATGTCGGACAGCTCGGATTTTTTGTGTTGTGCCGTTTTTGCACGTAATACTTTTGTTGTGTCGCCTGATGTTTTCATTTGCTTTGACTTAGATTTGTTGTTATACTTTTATTTAAAATAATAGTAGTTACACACATTATACAGCAGTTACTTGTTACATTACTAATGCTAAGTAAATGTTTTTAGGGTTCCGTAGAAAATTCGGAACCTTGTAGTTTTGCCATGTCTGTCCAGCTGCACTCTAGACCACTAGTTCTATAAAGCTGTAATTTGCCGTAAATGTGTATATTTACCATAGTAATATTTTCCATTGTCATAGGATATCGCTGAATTGGTCTTATAATATAATTATGTGTGTAAACCTAGTTTTCCTAGATTTTTTAAATTCATTTTGCCATTTTTGACATAATAATGAAGGAAAATGGTTTCGGATTTGTACGCTCAACTGGTTAAGGAGTTATAAGGTGAACTACGTAACCATACATTGCGCGTGGCAACACGCACTTGGCCGGTTTTGTATCATTTCGTAATTGTCTTGCGCCCTGTGCGAAAAGCAAAAATGTGCGAAAGATCCTATGTAGGTTACTATCTTATCGTATAATATATAGGAGGCAAGAGTCGATTTATGGATCGATGGCAAAACGCAAATACTCCCGCGGGAAAAATAAACGGACGCCACCTCCACCTCACATTCCGGGCACGGATCATAACACGCTCGCCGATATCCACCGCATCCGTGAGCTAAATACGATATTCGGCGTTCCGCTCCTCGATACCAACACGTGAAACGTATCTCTCTCTATTAGTAATTAATATGTCACCGACGAGCAGCTCCTCTCAGAAAACGGCCGGTTCAAGGAAACGCAACAGAACTAATAATATTATCACGACAAATGCCTCACGTCCGCGAGACCGATTCCACGAACGCGCTTTGTTTTTTCTTTCTACCCCGTCTCGTTAGCGACACCCCGTAATATATATAACAATATTTTTCTTCTCTCCTTTGAATATTCACCAAAAGCACCTGTCGAGCTGGCGTGGAGGCCAGAGAATGATCGATGCGAGTTTGCTTTTGGCATCGGTAAGTACAGTTTTGTCAGTTAAAGGAAGAGGTGTTCCCATCGATCTGGAGGTAATGAGGAGATGTGCGCGATAGTGACAAGCGAGTGGCGGGGCGCGCGCGAGGCGTGGCGGCCTAACGAGCCGTGTCACTCGCCTAAAAAAATAAAACCGCCTCTCGCGTCTCCGAGATACTCCTCGATACCCCCGCTCGTTCCAATTACGGAATCCGGAGCGCACGAATGAACCCTAATCGATCGAATCTGTCACGAACTGCGACTGCAACGCGTCCCTGAGCGAAATCAATACGACACATTAAATAAATTTAATTAGTGCGCTGGTAACACAAATACGTTAATTATAAGTCGGGATTAAATCAGCCGTTTAATTATTTCGAGTTAATTGAGTCGTCATTGCCTCGCCGGCCTCGATCATAAAAGCGACCTCTCAATCAAATCCGATGCAGCTCTGGTAGTGATAGCGGGAGGCGCCATTACTTCACTTTTGACAGCTAGGTGCTCGGCGCAGGCGAGCGTAGGTGGTCCCTATCTCGGACGTACGCTCCCCACTTCCTAAGTCAACATTTCTCGCTGTGCTTTTGTTGTCACTACACCATTGTCCGCACGAGAAACGAAATAGAGACAGACCTCCGGCGCGCTTCAATAAAACATCCCCGGACATATCGCGCTCATTCAGAATTAAAAACATCGTAAAACGAAACGATAAAGTTTTGTTTTTGCGAAGATTAGAGCGATGTTTCGTCCGAGGTTTTAATTTTACGACGACATTATCATATTTGAGTGTGGCCAACGATTAAAATAAAACACGCTAAGCGTCACCGGCTGGCTACACAAAGCCGTTCACGATCGATGTTAAAAATGTATTGTTTGTTTAATAAAAGCTCTTCGCGCCAAATTTGTATTTATGTAGTTTATTGCAGAGTCGAAAATGGCCGACCTACGCATATTGTTTCAGATTTTCCGTTTTATCGCGCTTGTTTATAGCTTCATAAAAAATTGTTTCGCCGTTCACTAAGCGGGCGGGTGTCATCTTGCCAGATATATTCTAAAATTGTAATATTAATGGAATATTTTTCAAATAAGATTTTTTTCGCTGGATCGTTGTTATCCGGCATTAGCATAAGATCAGTTTAACCTCACGAAGCGTTACTTTTATAGCCATATTTATGTCTTTATGCATAATATCAATAAAATTAATACAATTTAGACGATTAAATTATTTATCTTAATAGCTTCGAATATATCCAAGGGAACGATGACATTTAGATGTAAGCTTAAACAATCAAATTATACATTTATGCAAATTGTTGTCATTAAGTATTGATTACTATGTAATGCGATTAAATGTCTTCGAGGATGCAGCAGTTAAAATCAAGGCGAATCGTTAATATGTTGGATTTTCCACCTACACTCATAGAATCACACGTTAGAAACACCTAAACGCTTGACTTTAAAGTAGGTGGTTTTCGGATAAATGGTGTTTTGCAATTAGTTTATTTTTACATTTTGCACAGGTTTGTAAAAAAATATTTTAAAAAATAATTATAATCCTATACATTTAATGTGTAAAAATATGTTATTTCACACTTTAAGGTTTAATATCCTGATTCTCATTAATTGTTATCAGATTTTTGAAAATTCATCTTTTTCATTCAAAAGATAAACACTTTTCGTACATTCGATTTTCAAAATTGTATGCTAATATTGCATAGTTTTTTTTCCGTGATAAATATGTGTAGTTTGGGTAGTTACACATACCAAACCAGCTGCCCGGTACTACAGGCCTCATCTAGGTAGCCAATGCTTTAGCTAAAACAAAATGAACAATTTGAAAAATAATTCCGAGAACTCAAATCCGTCACCAATAAAAACACTATAAAATTCCAATCACGTCCACTCAAAATCCTTGCAACATGAAGTTTACGTAAATTGTGCATGGCAACGCTAGTTGCATGCGTAAGATGACAGGTCCAAATAAATTAGACGCGACATCGATATACCAGTGCACGTACCGGAGTCTATTGCATACTAACTGCCCTCTGAATTATTCAACTTGGTTGTTGGCCATTTCACGTTGAGCTGTGAGCAATCAGTTAATTCTTCTTTTTAAACAAATTCTTCAGTACTGTACCCTATCACTAAAAGAGTTCAATAAAATTAAAAGCCTAGTATTTTTTTTTAAGAATTCACTTTATTGTTGAATGGGGCAGCCATGCAGCATTTGTTATTATCTGTTCTTCAAAATTACTACCCAGTTACACCTTGCCGTGAAGGATCTATGCTGAAAAGAAACCTGTAGCAACTTCTACCTAAATTAGGAGCAAATTTAGCTGTTGCGTATTACAATCTATGAAGATTAACTTCCAGACATAGGCTACCCTACATGGAGCCGAGCTGAGTGATTTGGCCTTCTAAATCAAAATCTTCTCATGGCATTCATTTGATTATCTCGAATTCTAAGTTACTTTTATTCAGGCGTTTGAGTACATATCTCTTGCAAATATCCATTACGGTCCATTACCGTTGTAAGTGAAGTCTGAAATCCTTGGAGGCGCTAATTTTGTTTACGGATTACATAATTTCGTAATGAAAGACAAGACAGCCGAATCTATACAGCAAGCAAAACTGAAGGAATATTCTTAGTTACTGTAGATATATCCTTATACATCTGTTGCTCACCAGATGGACGAGATTAAGGGAAGACAGAGTACTTTTTGATGAGCGATATGAAGCAAGCTTCATAAGTGATTCCTAGCCATTTAATATTTACCGTAATAATCGTAAGTCGATAGGGCTTCGCCCCGCCGCCGCCACTCGTGATCCGATACTAATGTAAATAATTCATGACTTCATTTAAATTTGTATCTATTTGTCCAATATGAATTATGCTTTATTTATGCCATATCGCTTACAGACTCATGGAGACGCGTGTTTTACGCCGATGGTCAAATTATGGTAATATTTAACACCAGATTATGTAATGCATAGATTATGTAAACTCGAGATTTAGAAAGTGCGCATGTGATTTTGATATCTTAGTACCTACTCAGAATCTCGACCATTCACAAAAACTATATATATATATATAATAATGACGTCGTACTTTATACTTTTCAATATAACCTCTGATCAGCTCGGCCACTCAGTTCTGTTTTGTGGTTCTAACACAAAAATAAGTATTGATTAAACAGCATTACCTAATTAAATGAATCGCACGTTTTCGTTATCGACCCTTGCCTTGAAATAGATAGATTACAAAGATTTAAAAAATAATGACTAAGTAAAACACGTATCGTATCTGATTTACTGCACTGGTCTAAAAAGTTGTTAATCTCACCTCTCATCCAGAACCATCCAGACACAAGCCATGAACCATCAATAGAAAAGCCATACGAAGACAAAAAGGACAATGGAGGTCATATCTTTAATGGAAACTCGTCAGGCTCGTTACATATAAAGATTAGGCTTGTTAGCGGTCTCCCATAAACTCCTAGATGAATACAGTCTTGCAAGGCGCACTTCCCAAACGCGTTATACAACAGAATAAGCACTCGTGTCTTGCATAATTACATATATTTGCATGAAACCACAGAGAAGAGGGATTTCTCTAGTCGCATCCTGCCGGCGCCCATATATGTCGAGCTGGTGTAATTATGCACATAGCTGTGGGCATAGCTTGTCCGGTTGTCAAGTTAAAGTAAATAAATGCAAAACGTTCGCCTTAACTGCTCACAAGAGCTGTCCTACAAACTATAAAGTTAGTACTCAGAATTTGATCTGAACTCCGTAAACTATGCTCCTGTTTCTTTATCAGAGAGATGCTTCTATACTCGAGTTTGTAAAGAACGGGCTCGTTATAAGCGTTAGTTGTTTCTGTTTTTCCCACACCTGCAAAAGTTGTTGATTTGTAATTAATTAGTGTAAATACACTTACTGACTTAGGTATTTAGAGTGTAAGGAATATCAGTACAGTCTAACAAAATCTTGTTGATGTAATCACATCCATATCGATTAGATTCCGTTCTACCCTCCACGCTGCGACTTTCCCAATCTTTTTGAAGACGTGTGGAATTCGGCAAAAATGATCTAAAAAGAGCTCTCTTCCTAAATCTACATTGCACTAGCAAAACTACAGTTCCGAAAGTTACTTCGTTGTTGAAAATAATAACTAATTTGTTTTCTTTACTTTCTAAAACCTAACATTCGACCAACCTTACTACATATGCGTCCTAACATACCTTAAAAGATTGAAACCCTATCAGGAAACCACCCTTTTGTGGCCCTATATTTTATTTTATAATCGAGCATCGACCTCATAAACAACTACTATTAATGACTTATTTAGGGTGGTCACAATTTACATGATCTTACCTATAGAGTAACAAATTTGTCAACTGCGGACATGTGCCGCACACAACCGACCGAGCTACCACTGCT
>DWKC01000016.1:0-20691 GCA_018249195.1 Racta chiria
ATTGAGGCACCTAGATTATATTAAACTGTGTGTATCGATTTATCTAGGAGGTGCCATAATGGGATATCTTGGAGGTACAACATATTTAGATCTAGTAATTACGCTCATAAAAAGCGAAACACTCAAATCAAACTTCTCATACAAAACTAACAAATCTAAGCAAGATCACGGGTAAGCGTGGGAAAGCTTAGCACTTTCCTCTCTACCCTCCCCATACTTCCGCTCTCTTTCCCTTCCACCAATCCTAATCCTGACTGCGGGGACTCAAAAAGTGAAAGTATACTGTGGTACTCTGTGTAAATTCGTATGATTAGTTTTTCTGTGGCATACCGCGGCGCTTGCGCAGTCTGTGCCTGTCACGTCAACATTCATTGTGTCTTTAATTCAGTTGAAAATTTTCACAAGAAAATATTTAGTGATTTCATTTCCTTGATGTCGGCAAGGTTTAAAAATGTCTGATTCGGAAGGCAGTAATTATTCCGGAAGCGGTTCTGATGCAGGCAGCGTGGTTTCTAATCGATCTCGGCGGAGTCAGAGTGCCGCGTCAAATCGTTCAGCGAGGTCTCATTCTGGATCCCGTTCCAGATCGCGGTCGCGGTCGCGTTCGGGAAGCCGCACACCTTCTCGAAGTCCCTCCAGATCAAGATCGAGATCACGTTCTAGGTAACCTGTAGTTTTATATTGAAAACACGAATAGATTTTCTGTTGATTTACTAAAATAATCGTCGATTTAACCTTGTTACGACCACAGAAGCCGTTCGGTTGGTTCAGATGCTAGCCGTCACAGAAATGATGAAGCCAAAGAAGTATCTGGAGATGAAGACGTGGAGGTATACAGCTTATTTCATTAGTATCGTATTTACTGAGTGCTTTTTCAATAAAAAACACTCCAAAAAGTATGACATGTTTCACTGATTGTGGTTAGAAGAAAATTATACTTATAGTACATTTATAAATACACAGGAAAAATTTGGTCTACTTGCAACATAATGTTTTACAATATTATTTCACACAATGCCCTATGTGCACATATGCCCAAAATTTTATGAGCCCAAGTAATTTCAAACAATAACTGTGTTATGCTTTCATGCATTAACCACCAGACCGATTTTGCTGGAGTTTTGTACAGAGATAGACTAAAGCTTGAGAAAAAACATTGGCTATCTTTTATCGCTAAAAACAAGTGTCTTTGTCAAAGGTAAAAGTGTAAAATCTATTTGGGAAAATGATCATATCATATCATATATATAATAAATCTGTAGCTGATTGTCTGTACATAGAAGATATGTGAAAGGAAACTTAGAGCAGTTTGTAGCAAGGAGCAGTGCCTAAAACAACCATTTTTTAGAACTTTTGTCTGTTTATCTGTTTCTCTGTTTGTTGCTTTGCTTGCACTAATCTCAGAAATGCTGATCCAATATAAATGCGGTCTCCACTGATGTATTGACCTAGACATGGATTGACACTTAGGGATATTATTATTAAAATTAAACAATCTAAAGAATTCCATCTGTACATTTTTGTAGCGAGCTCAGATAGTAAGAAATTAATTCTAATCCAGTGTTTTTGAAATTTCAACCTGTGTGGAGGTGAAATAAAAGAATTTACATATTTTATTACAATCACAACTTACAGTAATTAAATGTATATTACAGGATGAAGAGGAACCAGAAGGAGAAGACTTAGTGGATTCTGAGGAGTATGATGAAGATGAAGAGGAGGAAAGACGTAGGAAGAAGCGCAAGAAGGACAATCGGCTCGGAGGGGGCTTCATTATTGATGAAGCTGAGGTTTGTATACAAACAAAAAAAATAAAAATTATGAGTCCAGAGTTACCCATTATTTGGTTCCAAAGTTTAGCAAGCCTACACTTGGGATATATATTGACAGCAGCAGGTAATGTTTAACTGGATGCCTATACCTAGCCAAAATAAAACTGTCATTTTTTCGCTAGCATTAAATAACTTTGTTCTTCAGTGTTTGTTTATAAGACAAAGTAATATTTGCAGTTATTGAAAAATTAAAAATCAAAAACTGATGACTTGTTAAATCCAATTATCATTGAAAGTGCATATATTTTTTTTAGATTTTAAATTCTCTTATTTTAAAAGTTTGAGGAGGGGACTGACACATTTTGCTACTTTGTAAGTGTTATCTTCTTAGTCTATCTTGGTAAGACAAGGCCTTTGAAGCTATAGCTAAAAGCTTCTATAAAAGGTTAACGGTTGCACCACACATCTTCTAAGCCAGCAGTCTTACGAGCCGCGTGCCATTATTTATTGAATATAAAGCTTAGTATGAATCGGGAAAAAATCAAACCACTCTTGCTCCTTACATTTATTTCATTGACAACAACTAAATCAACTATCAATACAGATCAACATCTCTTATTTGACTATTGTATGGTAATGCATAGCCCGTACAAAAGGAGTGCTAATAAGTGTCAAACATTGGATTTGTGTATGCAATGTGTTCTTATTTTGCACTTACAGGTAGATGATGATGTTGAAGAAGATGATGAGTGGGAGGAGGGTGCTCAGGAGATGGGCATAGTTGGAAATGAAGTTAATGAAATTGGACCTACAGCCAGAGAGATTGAAGGACGAATTAGAGGCACTAACTTGTGGGACTCACAGAAAGAAGAAGAAATAGAAGAGTATCTTAGAAATAAATATGCAGATGAATCTGCTGCACTCCGCCACTTTGGAGAGGGCGGGGAGGAGATGTCTGATGAAATAACTCAACAGACTCTGTTGCCTGGCATCAAGGATCCTAACTTGTGGATGGTGAAATGTCGCATTGGTGAGGAAAAAGCGACCGTTCTCCTACTCATGAGAAAGTACATAACCTATCAATCAACCCCAGAGCCATTCCAAATTAAATCTGTTGTTGCACCAGAAGGTGTTAAGGGATACATTTATATAGAAGCTTATAAGCAGACCCATGTTAAAAATATTATAGACAATGTTGGAACTTTGAGGATGGGTATCTGGAAACAGGACATGGTCCCCATAAAGGAGATGACAGACGTCCTCAGGGTAGTCAAGGAGCAGTCGGGTCTGAAACCAAAGCAGTGGGTTAGATTAAAAAGAGGCTTATACAAGGATGACATTGCTCAAGTAGATTACGTTGACTTGGCACAGAATCAAGTGCATCTAAAGTTACTTCCTAGAATAGATTACACAAGACTGAGAGGGGCTTTAAGAACGGTGCAGAGTGAGAGCGAAGCGGCGAAACGAAAAAAGAAGAGACGTCCGCCCGCAAAACCCTTCGACCCCGAGGCGATCCGCTCCATCGGAGGAGAAGTGACTTCCGACGGTGACTTCTTAATATTTGAGGGCAACAGATACTCCAGAAAAGGATTCCTTTACAAAAATTTTGCTATGCCCGCCATCCTCGCGGAGGGCGTGAAGCCGACGCTGACAGAGCTGGAGAGGTTCGAGGAGCAGCCGGAAGGAATAGACATAGAGCTGGCGGCGCCTGCCAAGGACGACCCTACGAGCCTACACTCGTTCTCGATGGGCGACAACGTGGAGGTGTGTTCAGGAGACCTGGCCAACCTGCAGGCAAGGATCATCGCCATCGACGGCTCAATGATTACCGTTATGCCAAAACATGACGTACTCAAGGACCCTCTCGTGTTCAAACCTAACGAGTTGCGGAAGTACTTCAAGCAGGGAGATCACGTGAAGGTGCTTGCCGGACGGTACGAGGGCGACACGGGGCTGATCGTGCGGGTGGAGGCGCACAGGGTGGTCCTCGTGTCCGACCTAACGATGCACGAGTTGGAGGTACTGCCGAGAGATCTCCAACTGTGCTCGGACATGGCGACTGGCGTTGACTCCCTGGGGCAGTTCCAGTGGGGCGACATGGTTCAACTGGACCCCCAGACAGTCGGCGTCATAGTGCGCCTCGAGAAGGAGAACTTCCACGTTCTCGGTATGCAGGGCAAAGTGATTGAGTGCAAGCCGCAAGCGCTGCAGAAGCGGCGGGAGAATCGGTTCACGGTCGCGCTCGATTCCGAGCACAACACCATCCAGAAGAAGGACATTGTGAAGGTGATCGATGGACCGCACGCCGGCCGCAACGGGGAGATCAAGCACCTATACAGGAACTTCGCGTTCCTACAGTCGCGGATGTACCTCGACAACGGCGGCATCTTCGTGTGCAAGACGCGCCACCTGCAGCTGGCGGGTGGTGCGAAGGGCGCAAGTGCCGCCAATGGGCTGTCGCTGGGCTTCATGTCGCCGCGGATTCAGTCGCCGATGCACCCGTCGGGGCGTGGTGGACGCGGGCGGGGGCGTGGCGGGCGCGGGGCGGTGGCCCGTGACCGGGAGCTCATAGGGCAGACCATCAAGATCACGGGCGGTCCCTACAAGGGCAACGTGGGCATTGTGAAGGACGCCACGGAGAGCACGGCGCGCGTCGAGCTGCACGCCATGTGCCAGACAATATCCGTGGACCGGTCGCATATCGCCGTAGCCGGCGGCCCTCAGGGTGCGGCTCGCGGAGGACTCTCCAGGTGTGTACGCTGGTTTTCATTGACCCAACTAGGTACCTTATATGTACCACCAGTTAATTTGATAGCGACACTGTCCTAAATTTGTATAAAATATTGTCTTAACTAGTAAACACGCCTATATTGACATTAATTTATTTGTGTGGATAGCCACATAAAGATCTTTGTACTGCATACTTTACTTTTTATTCCAGTATATACGACGGGCCTGTAGGTGTAGTGGTTAGTGGTCTGACTGTTAAACCGGAGGTCATAGGTTCGATTCCCATCTCGGACAACCTATATAAACGCATCGCGCAACTTATTGGAATTAACTTTGTCAGAGCAGAAGTTTTCTGACATATTTTTTTTGATTGACTGGTTTGATTACATTTAATGATTTTTCCAAAAACCCTTGAGTAAGTTGGTGGAATCTAACGCATCCGTGTTAAAATTCATGCCAGTTGGTGAAAACCTTACAAAGGATTTTTAATGTTTTGTTTACATTTATTCCGGATCAAAGTAGCATAGAGTATAGGTGTCTTATTGTAACGTGATTGTAATGCCAACATTAATTTACGGACTATATCAAGACAATTATAACAGTGGACAAAGCAATCGTCCTGTGACAGCATGTGTAACAAGCATTAACAATGATCTTTTCAATCCAGCTATTCGCGCACGCCGATCCGGCCGCACGGCTCGCACACGCCGACGTACCGCGAGACGGGGCTGAAGACCCCGATGCACGGCGCGGCGACCCCCATTTACGAGGCGGGATCTCGCACGCCGCACTACGGGTCGGCGACCCCCGCGCACGACGGCAGCCGGACCCCCGCGCACCCCGCCTGGGATCCCGCCGCCGCCAACACGCCCGCCAGACCCGACTTCGACCTTCGGCTCGACGACTCGCCCGGACCTGCCTACGACCCCGCAGCTTACTCACAGGTATACTTCAAGTAACTCACGATAGTTGGAGATAGAAAAAATTTGAAGGCTCTATTAAGCCGTCGGTTACGATTGTTATCGTTAGCCATTAATCCGTCCTGGAGTAGCGTGGAGGAGTATACTCTAGGCCCCCTCAGACACGAGAACCATGTTCAGTAGTATGCCATAAAAGGATTTAGGTTATCAATTTTGGGTTGATGGTGAAATAAATGTGAAGGTAATTTTGTAAGTGAAGTAAAAAAATTGTACTAAATGAAGCTAGTTATTTTTTTTGTAACAAAAATAATGTAATCTTTTGTACAACTCCCACACGGCCATCTGACCAGAGTCAGGTTTACTAGCCAGTAGACTAAAGGCTGGCAATGCTTGTGGTGTGCACTATTTTCTGCGTTTCTGCGCTGTTCGTCAAATTGGAATGATGACGTTGTATAATACTGATAATATCGATGATGGCAGGGTCCGTTCACGCCGCAAACTCCGGGCACGATGTACGGGTCGGAGCACACGTACAGCCCATACCGGCCGTCGCCATCGCCGGCGTACACGGGGTACCTGGCGACCCCGGAGCAGGAGCCGGCGGGCGCAGGCGCGGGGGCCGAGGGCGACGAGTGGGTCGCGCCGGAGTTGGAAGTGCGCGTGCGGGAGTCGGGCGCGGTGGGCGCGCTACGCGGGGTGTCGGCGGCGGCCTGCGCCGTGTACCTGCCGGCGGACGACCGCGTGCTCACCGTGCCCGCGCACAGCCTCGACCCCGTCGTGCCGCAGAGCGGGGACCGCGTCAAGGTACAATCATTGTCATATACACACTATTGGATGGATTTAATTAAGCTATAGATTCAATTTACCACAATGTCCAAACGTCCAAACGAGCGAGACGGTTTCAGGTATCATATTTCCGATGTGATAAATTTTATTTTATAAACCAAAGCCGATTCCTACTTTTTAATACGTATTTTCTCTCTTCCATTAATAAGATCCGGCTGGGGGCTTGAGCGCCAGTTCTCCTCTTTTTCGTCCCCGTCCATCAGTCATTCTCCTTCCCATTATTTTTCTGTCACCCCTCCTGAAGCAATATGTCGTTGGTGTGTCTGGGAACAGTTAATTGTCAAAATTGTTCCGGTTGCCTCAGAGATGTAATGCTTCCCTTCTTATTTTGCCTTCTTTGCGCGTTCAGGTTTATTACTTCGTTACTGGTAGGCAACGCGTTATTTACACCCCAACCTGGTGTTGTTAATGTCCATGGGTGGCAGTAATCACTTACCATCGGGTGACCAGTCTACTTGTTTGAGCTCAGCAGTCAACCCAACAGTTACGTCCATTCTAGACTCAAGCTACAACAAATGTTTTTCAGTTATTAATAATTGTTGTAGATGATAAGTAAATCAATGTATATTTGTAGGTGATAGCAGGCGAGGACCGCGATGCGGTCGGTCAGCTGATCTCCATAGAGAACCAGGAGGGGGTCGTCAAGTTCAGCTCCGACGACATCAAGATCATGCAGCTGCGGCAGCTCTGCAAGATGGCAACCACCTAGTCCACCAGCGATCAGTCGTCACACAATCACAGCTTCAGTGCACCCTCAAAGTGATAAAACAGTACAGACAAGTCTTGGTTTTTTATAAGTCAGTGGAAATACAAATCTAGGTAGATTTGGTACCAAAGGCAATTCATGAAGTATATATGATTTAACCTTTCTGCCCTTCACAGCCCACTCCAGTGTTGCTTGTCATAATATGCAACTTACGGATTGAGCATGTAGCTTGGACACTAGTATCTTTTATGTAATATTGTTTATGTTATGGCCAAAAACCTGAGTCTTCACTTTAAAGAGACAATGAGAGGTAACTGCTAATCCAATTCAGTTAGGAATACTTTACTAAGCTACACAATTATTTAAGCCTTGTTTGTTTATTCTCTGTTTGTGACCACTATTCGCACGAGTTTATATGAGAAAAGTTTTAGAATGACGTCCGTATATAAGGATTGCAAAACTTGAACTTCCGCTGACAGTTACTTGACAAATCGTTACTAATATTACAAATGCGAAATTTACTGTCTTCGTGCTTTCACGCCTATTCCACTGAACCGAATTGGATGATAAATTGTACAGAGATAGACTGGAGCCTGGGTTTTAACATAGGCTACCTTTTATTGCGAAGAAAGGAGTCCGTGTGGAAGTTCGTCATCGTAGAAGAAAAAACCTTGAAACAGTGTATTTATGCACTTGTTGAAAAATACCTAAATATTTGTCTTAGTGATTTTGAAATTTCCATGCTGGAAAAGGTAGTCTTAATATAATATTGGATGTAGCAAGCAAAGGATTAAGGATAATATTTGTAATTTTTTTTTCACTGTGACGCGCCGTTAATATGTAATAAATACTATACAAAGTTATTTTAGAAACGTGTCGATACTAATACGTATAACAGTGTTTATGTAACAAAATAAACAAAACTACTAAAATGTTTTTTTTTAATCCCGATAACTAACCACAACCTAGGTCAATAAGTAAAATATCCTACTTGCGTACCAGCTTTTTGCTGTACTACTAATTATATTCAAAGTAAAAGTTAACATTATTAGACCGTTCGAAACGGAACTAAATATTTTTGTTTATACTATAGAGTATACGACTAGAGGCAAAACTTCATACAACATAAAATAGTTATGGTATACCTATTTTATGGCCTTGTATGCGTGTCCACTTTCCGCTCTTCTGCGCACGCAGTTACTATAAAATCAGGGCTAGTGCGTTACACGTTAATTAGGTTTAGCTACACGTTCGTGTAGGTATTGTTTTACTAAAAACGGGACACTAGTCCGGCCGAAGTTTCAGTTTCGGCCGAAACTCGAATGTTGGTGAAATAAATTAAATGAAGCCCTACCACCAAGCAGATGACTTCTGTCCCCTCTTGCGACACCCTGGTCTGCCAGCCTGGGATTGGGGTTTGTATTCGATGCCGCCCCAATGCGGCTTAAAGTGCAGTGTCTTTCTCCAAAAATATCTTTCTGATTGTCGCCATCTTGTTCAGACTTTGTTTTGGTATGGTACAGTGTAGGTTAAGCGCCGGTGAAAGTAAAAAAAATAAAAAGTGCAAATACAATAATATGATTTTATTAACATTTATTGAATAAATAATACAAAATTGGTTTTCACATGAAATTTACAGATTTTTAAAACAAAAACTGAGCAAATAACTCCTACTGCCGCCGCACGTCTCCTGCGGCCGATACAAAACTAGTACGTCGAAAATTACCGTCCTACCGTAACGGCCAAACATTAAATACATCAATGGAATTTTAACTCCAGGTGAAGTTTTAACATCACCGATCTCAAAGAACCTCCACAATTGCAATTATACCTATCTAAGCTTCCTCATTGATAATATTAAAACTTCAGCCATCCCGCTCTTCATTGAAGAAGAGGAGACATTATTATAATAAGAGTCCGGGTATAAATGCCCAAAATGCTAATAGACATCAAAATGCTTCACAATGGTCGAGAGTAACCTGCCTCCCTACGTTATTAAATTATCCGCGCGTTTAGTATTTTTTTGAAATGCAGGCTCAAACTATTTAATACAATAAGTTAGTGTGCCGCGCGGAGCACACAGAGCAGCCGCGGCTGGCCACTGTGCCCGGTGAGCCTATCACTATAACATTACTCCTACTAACGTCTTTATACAAAGATACTTTTAAATTAAAAACAGTGCAACCTTCCAGTCTTCGTGGCCGTCTCACTGTCCACACGATACAACTAATCAACAAACCGCATCAAATGTACAACGACGTTACCTCCATACTCTACAGGAGATAATTATAAATAATTTCGCTTAAAATCATAAAAATTTGGTTATCGATTATGCATCTCTCGATTATACATACAAGATTTAAGAGACAAAAATATTATTGCGGAATTATTTATTTGCGGCGAGCGCGCGGCGAGCAGCTGCGGACGTTCGGGGGCGAGCTAACACGCATTCTGTCAATGTCATGGACATTATTTAAAACATCTGACAGATTCGTTTCGATGACGATTGAATTTAGTATTTTAAAAATTCGTAGTTTCCGAAAATTCGCAGCCGCTCGTCGAATAATCGAGCAAGTGTTGGCTCGCGCGCTCTCCTCCTAAGTACTACGAAACTTATAATCGAACTGTGGCAGCGGCCGCTAGCTCCGGCTGCCGGTACCTAATATAAAAGAAGGTTGGGCCGACACTCCATGGAACTACGCCACATATATCTCTGGTCGCGAAACATTACAACTAAGGGTGGGCGCCACTTATCAACTCTGCAACGGATGGATATCGCCTCGTTTAGCTGCGAGTAGATGTTACCGTGTTGAACCTATCAGTTAACGAGTTGTTGAGTGTTCGCCTCCCCTATGGTACCGCAGCGCTCTCACGATCGTTCTCATCCATTCTCACAATATTCGTGCTTCAGATCTACGACACCGACATCTCGCGGCATGACGTAACGCCGTATTCTTAAAAAATATCCATCACGAAAGTACACTACTATTTTGCTTTAAAGATAAATAACGGTATATGTACAGCTCTTATCCAAAATTTAATGGTAGAAACCTTAGAACCAAATTTAAAAAATATTCTACATCTACCAGAGACGTGAGTGGGGTGCTGGCGACCTGCCACCTAACTGTTTTTATAAACTCCTATAATTTAGGTGTGATGTTCACGATATACAGATATAAAAACTCAGGCCTAATCTCGGCGTCCTCATTAGAGGACAGGACACACATGTAGACACTACACATACTATACAGACTATACATGAACAATATTTATAATCTCATGAATAGCGACAACACGCTGCTACCCAAATGAATCCTTTTTGTCTTTACATCCAACGTTAGCGCTACCCTCCACTAGATTACGATTTAATAACTAAACGTTCCAATGTACGAAAATGCACTCGTTTTGGAACAAATCCAAATTAAAGTAATTTTTTTGGCAATAAAGAATTTTCACAATTTAAATAATCTCTTTTATCTTTTTGTAAAGTAATCTGATAATTTGTAAAAATGTCCACAACGGTATGTCGTGAGATACTCCTCAATATTCAACAACAATTGACGAAAGAAGCAACAATAATTAATTTATCTCGGTGATTTCAAATCTCTCAACTTCAATAGGAAATTAACATGTTAAAAACCGTACAGTACGAATGAACTTTGCGAACATAAGCCAAATATCAATGGAGATTTCTCAACTTTCAGTTTTACACAGTTGCTGTAAGAAACCGAACGATACGTACCCGTTTTTGACCTTTCAAGTACTCCCATTCCTTTTTGAACGTCTTTTAGTTAGTCCTGAGTAATAACGAACAATTTTTTTAAATTTTAGAACTAATATAGCCATTAGCGCCATCTATCCGTAGCATGTAATGATCGTGGTGTGTCGATAGATAGCGCTGTCTCGGTAACACTCGTACTGCAGGTGTCTGAGGATGGCAGGGGTGTGTCGCTAGATGGCGCTGTCTCAAGAGGCGTACATCCGCTTGATGTCCTCCTTGTACCGCTCCTGGATGTCCTTGCGCTTGATCTTGAAGGCGGCGGTGACGAGACCCATGTCGGGCGACCACACCTCCGTGCACAGCTTCACTGCCGTCGGAACCTCGAACCTCTCCAGGCCACCTGACACAAAAAAAAATATTTGAAATATCACATTCATATCAGGTTTGAGGGATACAAAGTAAATTTTAAAGAAAAATAATTAAATAATTAACCGCATTTGAATATTCTGCGTGGCGGATGGCTTGAACAACACAAATACACACCATATAGCCAATAGCATATAAACCGAAAACAAATATTTATTGTTTCAAATCATAAATATATTACTAACGACTTTTCTGACCTGAAATCCTAAGTCTGATAGTATTGCCAGCCAATCTGAATATTGATAATGTGATATAGACAAACATTCATCTGTTCACTGAATATCCCTCTGATACGGAAAACATGTTATGCATCGGATTTTGTATGCCGTACCGCAAAACAGTGGTATAAATTACCAGCGTCGGTGTTTTCGCCCGAGTATAATGTCGTATCTTCAAGACGAGAGTGATTAGGCTTCTTCTATGTTAGTCGCGACTTACTATCTACTATTATCTTATCATATAATCAGGTGACCCGTCTCGTTCGCCTACTAATAACAAAAAAAAAAGTGAAAACAAGTAGCGACTATAGTACTCACACTTGCGGGCGTGTTCGGCGAGCTCCTTGACGACCGCCTTCTCGACAGCGGCGCTCTGGCAGAGCTGATCGAAGTCCATGTCGGGCAGGCCGATGCGCTGCGCCAGCTCCGCCAAGTGCCGCGGGTTGGGTACCAGAAGCGCCACCGTGTAGTTCTGCGAGCTGTCGCCGTATACGCAGATGTTCTCCACTATCGGGCACGTCTTCAGCTCCGCCTCCACCTATTCATATTGCTAATTATCAATACGGCTTACCGAGGGAAGGGTAGGACAGCTGCCGCCACTTCTTCCTCAGGATCCGGATATTATACGGGTAAAGTTTGCAAAGACTAGTTTGCTCCTTCCCCCTGGGGCCCAGCGGGCGGTAAGCAACAGCCTAACCCTAGCCCAGAAGCTGGGTACGTCCCTGATTAATACTGTTACGGACATACTGTTACAACATAGAAAAAAAAACATTTTATTTATCTTATAAACTACGCAGATATGGATTCGGTACAGTGCAGTTATATCCAGGCGTACTTACCACTCATATAATCGTCTATCCTGTAGTACTCTTTTTCTAACAGCGTAGCGTTTAAACATTTCAATTGGTAGCTCTTATAAAAAACGTACACCGAGCCACATAAAAGAATGCTGCACCTTACGAAAGCGAACCACGAAAGGCACATCCAGATTATGCCTATTTCTCGTGTGTATTACTAATTTGCATAAAATGATTTATATAATTTGTTTACCTTGCCCAAGGAGACGTACTCCCCGGCCTGCAGCTTGACCAGGTCCTTCTTCCGGTCGATGATCTTGATGCAGCCGTCGTGGTGCAGCTCACCGACGTCCCCGGAGCGGAACCAGCGCCGGCCGCCCTCCTCCACGAACTCCTCGCGCGTCTTGCCCGGGTTCCTGTAGTAGCCCTCCGCAACGCTGTCGCCGCCTATCACGATTTCTCCCTGACGAAAGTGTACATCAATTGTGTTACAGGAGCGATACATTATATATTTTCAGATAATATCTAATATAATAATAATAATAATAATAATATATATAATATCTCTTAATTTAAGTTAATATCAAATAAGTAAATACCTTTTAAAGTCAGTTCCCAGTAATATTTATCAATATAAGCGTATATAATCTGTGAATGCGTTACTAAGTAAAGAATATAAATAAATATGTCAGAACAACTCACACACATCACCATCATCATCGGTCATCTGCTCCCAAACTATGCGTTAGATTGTACTATGGTGATCAGACAACTAATATTCATACATATATATTTTTAAATACATACTTATATAGATATTTTACACCCAAACACACAGAACAAACATTCCTGTTCATCACAGAAAAGTTTGTCTCGGGTGGGATTCAAACCGACGAAATACGTCTTACCAGTAAGTTTCACTAACCACCAGACCAACAGACCAGTCAAATATTCAATTTATATATAATGTTTCAATTTATTTACACGGGGATGGTACAAACGAGTTACTGAAAGAAGACTACAATAAAAAATGTTAAATTATATGTAAAGTACCTGCGGGAAGGGCTTGTTGGAGACACGGTAGTTGCCCTCCTCCCAGTTCACCAGCCGGATGTCCGTGCCCGTGGTGGGGGCGCCCACGCGGCCCGTAGACCTGCACACACATATTATATAACATATTTATTATATAATATATTAAGTAACATAAAAAGTATTAATTTTGCTACTCCAGCTTTTGAAGTAAAACTTTTTTAACGGCACTGAGAGTAAAAAACTAAGATTAAACACAAATTAAAGTTAACGTCAATGCCATAACGCTTTCTTGTACGAATTGAATTAAAAATAGTGTTGGTCAGAGCCTACAGATAGTTACATTATCGGTCACATCATTTAAACACGCCGTATTTGTTTAAATTACGATCTTTAACAATTAGCATTGTATCAAATATATATATTTATGTATATATAAATTGTATATCATTGTGTATACACTTAATTTTAATTGGTATCAAAATAAGTGAATAGAATATGAATTCCAAACATTCGTGACTTATTTCACATCAATAATTTAAAGTATAAAAACGTTATTGATTGGTTTGTCCAAATTGTCGGTGATAGTGTGCGGTACCTGTCGGCGGGGTCCATGACGGTGGCACAGGAGGTGGTCTCGGTGAGACCGTAGCCAGCGACCACGTCGGAGCAGAGGCAGACCCGCACCTGTGTGTGCGTGTCGGGCGCGAGCGGCGCGCCGCCAGCGATCATCAGCCGCACGCGCCCGCCCAGCAGCGCGCGCACCGTCTTGAACACCTGCGTTACAACACACAGATTTTAGAGAAACATTTTTACTTTTACATACTGTATAGACCAAGCTAGGCTCGAGCTTCACCTGTCGTGTTTAAGGATGACAAATTTATTTGAACACGCCCATAATATAAGCCCAAGAGGAGCCACGAGGCCCCTTTACCGGCCAGCAGCGTGAAGATCTCAGTCGACAGAGCACCGAGCGACAGTGCAACTTGTTGAATCGAAGCTCTCCCGCGTCATTTTTATACTTGAGTCCCTCAATGCAATATACCAGCAAATGTATTGTTTACATTTTATTTCTACAAATTACCTTATTATTAAGCATCTGAAATTTAGAATGTAAAATAATATTGAGAGTGGGTCAGTTTAAAAATTCTGGTAAAGCTGTAATTTAACTGTTAAAACTCACGACAGCGTTTAGTAGGGGCGTGTCGTATCCCCTCTTCATCCAAGTGACCTTGTACGCGTACGCCCACTTGAAGAGCGCGCCGGCGAACTCACCGCTACGGGAGACCTTATCCGTGATGCCCTTGCTGATGCGATCCATTATCAGCTGCACACATAAAAATCATCGCTAAATGATGTGGTCGAGTTCAAATATGATATAATGCTAATTATCAAAACTCAAATAATTTATGTCGTCTTAGCAACTAAAAGCTCACTTAACAAAAGGTATGGGATAAGGTTAATAATGATTTGCGTGTCCCGGTTACGTGTTGCCCCGGCACGACACTGTTGAACTGCGTTTAGAGGCGACCGCATCTCTTGAGCAACATGTGTAACGCAATTAGTAGAACTACCACGTAGTAAGTAATACGATTTATTTTGACACAGCGATAGTCTGCGATACTGTTGCTGCTCGTTTGCTGTCTCCTCGCTATTTGCAAACTTTAGCTAAGAGACCTGCTGCGGGAACGCCCATATAATTGAGAAGCCGTATGACTGAACGTAGAAATTCATACGAAGCAGTCGAATCGCGGCAGCTGGTCGCGGACTGCGGAAGACAGGAGATAAGAGTGTCACACTCACGGGTACAGTGGTAATGCAGGTGGGTCGCAGGATGGTCGCGTCTCCATTTGTTCCCTTCATAATTTTGCTCGATGAATCCAACATGGTCAGCGGAGTCGAGTAGCCGATTGGTACACCTGGAAAACGTTAGTTTTAATTAGTACCTACTTACTACATTCAAAATACAGTAAATGGTATGCACACTAAGAACTTGTAGGCCTTGACTTTTTAAAATAGAAATGACCGACAAACTAGTGGCTGTGCTGAATTGGAATGCAGTCAAGCCGAAGGGTCAATCTACACAAGTGTCAAAAGTTTTCATAGCGGGAGACGGCTAGAATACTAACTTCAATTTCTTACTGTCAGATGGCCGTGTCAAAGTGACAGATGTCAGCTACAGTGGTTAGCACCACTCAATTCTTTATGCCCGGGTAATGTTAACAGTTATTATTATAACATAATAGGTTTTACACATTATTGCGTTAAGGCTGTCGTCCCATACAGTCCAATGCGGTAGTCACTGACCTCCAATGATACAGAGGCTCTCCCCGAGCAGCTCGAAGACGTGCGCGAGCGGCAAGAATCCCATGAGCATGTCGTCGTCATATATCGGCACGGCGTCCGCGAACGACTTGAGCGTGGCCACCATGTTGCGGTGCGACAGGATTACGCCCTTCGGCACGCCCGTCGACCCCGACGTATACATTATGATCGCTGTGTCTTCAGCTGCTGGGGGTACTGAGTCTGTTAAACAATAATGATAGTCCTTTAGTTCTATAACCATACCTTACCGATGCTTTTCAAACAACATCGTATACGCCAAGAACAACGAGAAGTGTTCATAGCCCTGGGGCTAGCGTCGAACGAAAATGATAAACGACGAGCGATAACGGGCGCGATCGGAAAAGGGGTGGGTGATCATTGCTGGCGACTAAAATTTTATGAGCGCTTCCGCTTTAAAAAAAAAAACCTCGCACATCTGTTGAAAAACGTCGTATGACACGCGAGTGCATTTGATCATACTTGTATCGAAATGTAATATTAAAACTGTAATAGTAATAATATTAAATTAAATAATCGAAACTAAATTTAAATAATGATCACGGTTGAATCGCAGCAATCACACAAAAAGATACTATTATTTTTGCCAATGCATCACTTAATTTTATTCAACTATATCTCTAGACTCGAGTCTCATAAACTCCAAAACTCACCAATCTTCGACTGCTTCCCCTTCTGCACGACATCCTTGTACCCAACAATCCTAATGCCCTCCTTGAAGCCGGTGGTCTCGGTGGTTTTGAGCTGGTCCTCCATGTAGACGATGGTGTCGACGCGCGGAGTCTTAGCTAGAATCTTCTTGAACTTGGGCAGCAGGTCGTGCGTCGTGATGACGGTCGATACTTCCGTCTCGTTGATGCCGTGAGCTATCGCGTCGTCGCCTAGCGTCGCGTATATCGTTACCACTGGAATTAAATTTGTTTCATTAGTTGGGAGACACGGTCACATATTCATAAGACTGTAAGACTGTTAGAATTGAACTATTAATCGATTTTCGATTTGATTATAACCCAGTATCTTGTGTCGATCGTAAGTGATCGGGAAAGTTAAGCAGCGGGCGCAGTCGGAAAATAGATGAGCTTTTGAGTGCTTCCGTACTTGGGAAGGCTAGTCAAGCAGTCAATAATCAGCAGTCGTTAAGTCATGTCGGGGGCTCTCGGGTGGCATAAAAACTTCCGGTACTTAGGTTGGCCAGATCTGTACTGGATCCTTAATGCATTGAAACCAAAAAACCTCACAAGAACAAACTTGTATAGAAAGCGGCACAAGTCTTGAGCACAGATGAACAAAGGTAATGTACACTTCAGGTCAATGAACAGCAATCGAACGACAGCCACGTATCCAATAGACGGCAAACATCAACCGCCCAACCAATCGTGTGAAGCGACGAGAGGCGCGAGTGCCGTGAATCCGGCCAATGAAGGCTTGTGCTCGAGACTCGTGCGTTTACAGTACATGTCTACGTACCCGGTATACTCTGCTTGAAGCAGCCGTGCGCGGCAAGCATCCACTCGGCGCGGGTTTCGGCGAACATGACTACATTCCGGCGCGGCGTGCAACCCAGCTCGCGCAGCCCTCGACCGAACTCGCCCGCCTCGCGCTCCACGTCCACGTACGATCGCCACACGTATTCGCCCATGTTGTACTGATACACATACATATAACTTTTTTAAAATTTGGAGATATTGGGAACAAAGGACAATAATTACCAAATAAATAAAGTTATAATAAGGTTTTACACTACGATCACTTTGGAAGCGTTTACGTACGAATCTTATACATGCGTGCGTGCACGACCACGCACGAATGATCCCGTCCTTACAAATAAGAGTACCATGGGTGCGCGTACACTGGAATGCGAGTTGGTCGTACGTTAATTTCCGACATCCACGACGAATGCAATATAACCAAAAATAGGTGGTGTTTCAAAACACGGTTCAACGTGTTCAATGCACGCACACAATTCGTGCTGCTTTAAACGTTTAATAAAGATTTCTTGCTGCATTTTTTCCGTACCAATACCAATGCAATTCATCGAAACGGTAATAATAGAAAGCCTGTAACGGTATAATTTAATGCATATGTTCATGTATTGAAATAATTTTATTACTGTTTAGGTATTCGAAAACGTAATCCAAAGTTGCTACCCTGTTGGGATATTCGAAATCGCTAGAGGGATTAGTCAATGATTTGAAAGCTGGCGGATCGCCAGGGCGCCGTATCGGTCCGAACAAACAGATCCAGCTTCAAGTGCTGCGGCAGTAATGGGGGTCAATTCTGCATAATGACAGAAAATAACGATTCATGTGAGACTCAATAAACGTTCAATTATCATTGTCACAAATTGTCTATTCTGCTAAAACTATAATAATATCTCAATATAATCGTAATTTGTTTGTAATCGAGTCTTTTTCTTGTGTTTTCGATTCGAGTAAACCAAACTTTTAAATTAAAACAACATGAGCAAGCAATACGAGCATTATTTAATTAAGTAACGTCAAACAGGAGCCAAATATCGAGCAGACGTGCAATAAGTGTAATGTCAAGAAACAATTGTAACACGACTAACGTGCAGAATACCTTATTGTCCAATGGTGATTGGGTGGAAATTTCATGGCAAATGATTGGAATTCCATTGGTTACCAAATGATTTAGAACTATTCTGATGAGATACAGTTTGGGCTCTATTGACGCATTTGTAAATTAGCAGAATCGGCCCCCTGTACGCAAAATGTTTATCTTGTGGAGTGTTCGGTGAAATTTGTGTTTTATGGTGATTCTAGATTCTACTTCTATTTAGTGTATTATCGCTGAAGCTATTATGGGGAAGCAGGCCTCCATTTTTTACCTTTACAGCATTGATTATTTAAGATAATCAATCGTACTTCATAAACCTTTCCCTGACCTTATTAAGGACACTTCATCCACGTTTAAATTAAACAAAAAAGTTATTGTTCAGTTTTCTGCAAACTTAAAGTAGCCTAAGTTACTCAGTGCCCTCAAGCCAGTGAAAGTCAAAATTAGCTTCAACCGTTTCAGAGTTTAGCCGGGACAAACAAACAGACAAAATTTGTAAAAATATTATTTTGGTATCTTCTGCTTTCTTCTCCACAACCCTTATCTGTCCCTCTACTGGGCTCTGGTCTAGACTCACAATGTGAGGGGTATATTCCTTTTGGTATATGCGCCGTATATACATACACACAAGAATCGTGTGAATATTTTCATATTACACACAGACACTCCAATAAGTTTGACAGAACTACTGAACGCAAGGAACTGAAATTTAGCTTGTATGTTCCTTCTGGAGTGTAGAGGAGCACTAAGAGAGGATTTTTGGAAATTATCCCCTACCATCCCTTAAGCGGTAGACGAAAGGTAACAAAATTTCCCGCGGGACTCCGCGCGCGGAACGCTCGTACATTGTAAGTATCTACCTTCTTAAAGACCCTGCCATTAGGCTGCGGCTCGTCCTCCTCGCCGTGCACGGTGCGGGTGCCGAGGCAGGGGCGAAGCGCCCAGCGCGCGGCAGCGGCCCGTAGCATGCTCTCCATGGAGGTGACACCGTCGCGCACCAGCCGCACGTGTAACGCACACGGCTCGCAAACAGAACGCACGGTTACGCTGTTCGGGGTCGACTCTATTACGCGCGCCTGGAAAACAAGAACTTTATGTTATTGGGTGCTATGTAAAAGTTATCTATCTAATACGTATCGTTTTATATAACATTTATACTTCAACTGCTTCATTTAACGTATTATTATTGGGTTCCATCGAATCAGTGACGACCTTAGACATACTTCATCATGCTGCATCCAATGCGGATTGGTGGAGGGGTTACTGGTCATTCAAGCTCACCCGAGCTCATTAGTGGGCCATTAATGGGTTGACGCCAAAAACGACGTTTACAAGCTTGTTACTGTTTTCAGGCTGGAGGCAAGTTGTTCCAAGCTACGTCATTAGTCTAGCACTGTTAATGTGGTGACTCACTTTGATCCGCCTGGAGAGCGCGCGCTTCCTCCAGGGCCGCTGCAGCAGCAGGTGCACGGGGAAGGTGAGCACGTCGAACACGAGCGCCACCGCGCGGATCGTGCGCAGCACCGCCGACACCCACCATGACTCGGGCCTGTAATAAACGATATTACAATAATAACACACGGTCATATACCATACGGTTATCTGGAAACAGTCAATGAAGCGATAAGACGCCCTATGGTGTTTTATAACTTCATTGCTTTTACTCATGTAATTTCCTAGTGTGCACAATACAGTATATTGTATACGTTTACGTATAAAGAATACCGAGACGTTTTTTTTCTCCTGCTTTTTTCTTCAGGCCTATACTAGCTAACTAATGTACTGCTATACCCTATTAAAGTCCATATGTGCCACTAAAAATTATACAACCACCATTCACTATTACACTATGACGCAATAAAATATTGAGTATTGCTTCAAATAAGATATTTCTTTTTTATGTTTCTATAAAGCCGATTTTATTGTCTACCGAGATATTATCTTTATCATTGGATTGGCTACTGATTTCTAGGTAATTATTTCTAGAACGTCATGTTACATTTCACATTACATATTACTTAGTTTTGTTAATTTCTTGTGTATCATCAATCAGGTGTACGTTTCATCTAGGGCTGAACACGAGGATCATGAAACGAATACAATATTGCTACTATCTGTCCATGCTACTATTTTATTTATCCTTCTTCTTTACAACCCTTATCTGTCCCACTACAGGGCTCGGGTCTCCACTCACAATTTGAGGAGTACAGGCTATAGTCCACCACGCTTGCCAATTGCGGATTGCTACTTATCCTACATAGGCTATATCAGCGTGGACTGAGGCACAAGTGCGCCAAATCGAGACTAGGAGGAGTGATTAAATGAAATTGCTAATTACCTAATAGCAATGATACGATATCAATTAACTTCAATGTTGGTATTAATCAAACGGCCTAGTTTCGTAAATACCCAAGTCTGTCAGTAGGTAGCTACTCGAAGATCGTTCGGCTTATCACTTGGCCCAAGGTTAGGATATTTCGACTGGCCTGTTGGTTTAGTGGTTACTGAACCTGACTGCTAAGCCGGAGGTAGTGGGTTCGATTTCCATCCAGGACAAACTTTTCTGTGATGAACAGGAATGTTTGTTCTGTGTGTCTGTAAAAAAC
>DWKC01000017.1:0-20371 GCA_018249195.1 Racta chiria
AGTCAATACCAGGATACCACCTTAACTTTTCCATATTACGTAAAATTTCTTACGTAAATATAATACAATGTCTGGTTATCTTAAAATACCCGATAGATCTCATTATTCTCAGTTTTATTATCGTAATTATAAAAAAAAACAGATTATCAAAATTCCCTTCAAACGTTATCCGTTAGTGTTAAAACCTGGATGAACTAGACCAAAAATACCTCTCTATAATAATTCATGGTCATATAAAAATAAAATCGATCATTGTTGGGTATTTCACATGGGTTCAAAAATAATTCAATTAATATTTATATCTGGAAATAATTCAGGACTAACTTTAGGGTTTACTTTCAGTTTGATGTCATTAAGCAAGTCCATAATACCGAGACGAAACTGCAAATTTTGTTTTACATTTAACGACATGATTTCTGGAAGCAGAGAAAGTAGAAACTTTTTGCTAGCCTCTGCAGTTTGATCTATCATGAGTGCCTTGGAAAGTATACTATCCTCTACAGGTCTCGACATAGGAAGATATAAAAAATTGTCGTTGATCGGAGGTGGCCCGCGACTCTCCTTCAAAAGTTTCATGATCTCAGGATTTTTTTTCACTATTTCAGTGTTAGAATTCTCGTTCTTTGTTATTGGAGCAATTACTGAATTTTCCCACAGATTAAAGTTGTTATCATCAGGTTCACGTTTCACTTCTATACATGGGTCAGGATTATCTTTCTTGATATCTACAAGACCAGGTGCGACAGCGGAACTGCGTTCAGGCGATAGTTGTTTCATTTCATCAAGATCTTCTACGATGTACAGCTCTCCAACTTCAGAATCCGATGAACTGTCGATAGTAACTTCTTCTTTAATAATGTCTTTAAACTCTTTAATCCGTGGTACACGCCTCTTGTGTACGGAATCGTCTAAAAAAGTCAGAAGGTGGTGGTATTTTCTCTGGCGCTTTTTAGGTGGACTATTGACAGGTTTTCTTACTTCATCTGCGTAATATTTGCGTATGTTTGCCCACTTTTTTGATAATCCGTCCACTGTAAATTAAGATAAGGTGTTTTTAAGGCAAGCTTTTTTTGAGAATCATTTCAAATGTCTATTGACTAAAGCTTCGTTCAAAGGTTTTGCTATAAAATAAACATCAAACCTTGTTACAAGAATGGATTAACAAAGCAATTAAATTAAGAAATCGAATTAATGTAGAGTATATAGACGTCATAAGAACGACTCCAGATGACTATGTTAAGCGCTAGCATTATACACGTATATAATAATAAAATAAAATTTTAAAAGCAAGTAATTATGTCAAAGTTTGGCAAGGTTACCAAAATCCCAAAAAATCGCAAAGGCGAGTATGCGCCGTAGCTTTTAAAACTACTTATTAGTAGATATAATGAAAATACTTAGAATTGTAACCGCCCACATTACACTTAGACAAAGCATAAGGCCTTACACGGGGTCTTTGAAAGTTGTGTATGTTTGAAAAAAATATATATTTTACTCCAATGGTATCAGTGGAAACCGAACATAATATTCGGTTTCTGTGCTGTACGGTTTGCGGTTAAGCCGGGGGTGACAAACGCACAGACAAACTAACAAACAGACAAAAATTTTAATAATCATTTGTATGGGATATTTATTTTTGTTAAAATATCTTTCAGAATACAGACATTGACCGGTTTTAATTTATCCGGTTATAACAATGTCTAAAGAACATATTCATTTGCCGCATTCTTTATTATAGTTCAGCATACCGTAGGTACACGTCACACGCCATGACACAATTGATCATCAATATTTAAAACTACGCGATACGTTTAATATACGATTCAATAAAATAAACATAACTAAATCACAAAAAGAAATATACCGCTAAGTCATAAAAACAACTCACCTTTTTTCTGCCGGTCTTCAGGCGTAAGGTTATCCCAATTGGAGTGGAAAATCTTCCCAATCTCCTCCCAAGCCCGCTTCTTAGTTTCCCTGTTCCGGATACATTTCAAATTGTAGCTTTTAGAATTCACATTCCATATGCATTCATGTTTCTGAACTTCTAATATAAATTTTTCGGTATCAAACTCGTCTATTGGAGACAATTTTTTTATGTACGACGTGTAAATATACTTGGAGTTCATGATTCACTTCATTAGAGTTGAAGAGCTCAACCTGCTGCTCCAGTGATCGCGATGCTGGTATCGACAGCTTGCGATGGAATAAGGATGGACGATGTAGAACCTCGGCAGTCCTACGTCATTGCAAAGATGAGGTATATGGGTCAGAAATTTAAGTACGTACCTACAAAATTATATGGATACAATCATCTATATAATGGTTACGATGTACGTGACCGCGACCGCAGTTTTTTAGAATAATGTATAATCCACCCCCCTCCCCCCTTTTTGTATCCACTATCGGGGATTTCTTATTGAAATCGTAACGTACAAACATAATATTGGTCATATCATAAGCATGTATATGAATACAAAGTTTCATGGTTTGGTCTTTGACGATGACGAGCTTCCATACAAAATTTATGCATTTCCTGTTTATTGTAGTGCGAGCTTCCGACCGCGGCTTCGCCCTCGAAGTTGATAAAAAGTAGTATTTGTGTTATTCCAGACTGCAATCTATCTCTGTGTCGCATTTCATTCGGATCCGTTCAGTATTTTTTGCGTCAAGAAGTAACAAACATTCATCGATGTATCCTCACAAACTTTCGCATTTATAATATTAGTGAGTACGTTCTTTACGACTTCAGTCTATCTGTGTAATAATTTCATCAAAATCGGTTTAGTGGTGTAGGCTTAACAAAAAATGTTACGTTCGGACTTATAATATTAGTAAAGATTATTATAAATTTTAATTGAATTCTTTATTATATTTTACGATTGAACAATAATTTCTACTAACGTAAAATTATTAATAGGAAGGGTAACTTATGATTAAGTAGAATTATGAATAAATAACGTGGATTCAGAGCACAGCACAACTCGGTTATAGTTATAAAGCCGTATCGGTACACCTTCTGGGTCAGTAAATTTATCTATGACAATATGCAATTTCGCGCATGTGCAGTAATGCATCACAGAATCATTGTAGAATTGTAAATCAAATATGGCAGCCATTAAAAAGTAGATTAATTAAATAAGGAGAATAAAATAATTTCAATACGAGGGAAGAAAGGGACTGTACGCCCTTAAATTCCAAAGACGATTAGTTCTGACTCATGCATGATATTTCACGATTCTAAAATCGAGCGTAATATGTTTCTTATGTTAGCGGTACGGGAAATCCAATAATAAATAAATAAACGAACACATACACCAGGTTGCATTACTCAAGAACAAGCATTTATATGGTCTAAGATGTTTATTTCTCTTAAAGAATTGACAAATTCATTAACTATACACTATACATTAACTTTATAAGGCTATGCGTAGTTAGTTTAAACTTAAGTAAACATAAAATAACAGAATTTGTGCAGTCAACAAAACTCATATTACGGTAAAAAAGAGTATAGTTCAACAAAAGGGCGTACTGCGTTACGGACAAAATAGAAATAAATCCATGCTCAGGCAAGACGACACAAGATAAGCTTTCGGCCAACGTTCAGCGTAATATGACACGGAAATAGCAGAAGCATATAGTAAAGTAAGTTGATATTTATGTTATTGCTTATTTATATATTCCACTCTTAATTTATTAAATACTTGATAGATAAATCTGTCACAAATGTGCCTACCTGTCCTGTATCCACCCCCTACTCGTTTGGCGGTCTCTACAAAATAAGTTACAACTGCCGTTACTGATACGAGTCTACTTTTTCCTATTGTCGGCAATACGTCAGTTACCGATTCAGTGACAAGATCAGGTGATCCTACAGCCAACAGTTACATTAAAACAGTGTATACTTTCGAATAGCACGATTCCTGATTATTGTAACTTAATGATTCATGAATTCTTATGGATTATCGTGAAACAAATGCCAATAAGTGCCAGATACTCGGGTAATAAGTGCGATTTGACAATAAGTAATGACTTTTAGGCACATGTTTTGACCATGAACTATTTGCATTTTTTTATGTACAGTATGAAGTCATATTTTAGATTTAAAAAATGCATACCTTTTTAAACTATATTTATTATTATTGGTGGAACTTAACAGACCTATTTTATGTAATGTAACGAATTTATTCATGTAAACGCAAATATATATATTGAATTGTATTTTTTTTACTATCGGCCTTTAGCGTGTTCAGCAATATCACTGTGGTAAGCTCCCACAACATTCATTTGTTAGTAAGGTAATTATGACTCAAATCGGTTAGTAATTAAAAACGCATTTACCATTTAGGTAAACCCGTTATTTAAACAGATTAATTTCCCTAAAAACATATATATTATATCATTTTTAGATCTCGTTAACCTCAATGCATCACTTTGGAATTTCGGTAATATATATATCTATCTTCTGATGGACTGGAGCAGCATGATAGAGTATGTTCTAGGCCTCTTCTGCCACAAGAAGAGGCCCATGCTCAAGTAGTGGACCATAAATATCTTGGACCCAGCCGTGATATCTTCTGAGAGATGGCTATGTTCTTCTGCCTATCAGGTAGATATGTTTAGTATGTTATCTTGGCTATGTTTTCTTATTCAAGTTGTAGATCATAAAGACATTAGGTTATTTTTAGAGGCTAGGCAACAAATTTATGGGTTCATTACCTCAAAAGAAATCGTTACCCATAAACAATAATTTCGTTGTCTGTCAGTTTGTGTGTTCGTCTGTCGAGACCATGGATCAAAGAGATATGTATTCCGTGGTCAAGACCCTTTCACAATACATTAATAGGGATCATCATACACTATCTCACCAATAGGGTTGGTACAAAATTTATTTTATTAATTTATACAGAATTATGACACAAAAGGGTTACAGATCGTGTACCCGATGGTAAATTGAAAGTCATTGATACTTCTGTCATTAAAAGTTATGCAGTTAATCATCAAATAACGGCACTGATAAAATAGTGACACATCCAAGATTGAGATAAAAGTGTTTGATAAAATAACAATTAGTTAGTAGTAGTCAATAGCAATCGAAATTAAGATCACAGTTTGTCTCAGTTTAGTATGTGGTCAAGTAGTGTTGTGATTAAATATCAAAATGTATTGTTTTCTGGTAGGTTTATATTATTTATGCAAGAATTGATTTCAAATAATTATTGTCTATTATTATTCTACCTGTGCCCGCGACTCCGCGCGCGTGTAATTTTTATAGATGGAATTCTTTAAATGTGTATATCGTTTTTATGTGAGCACCGATTTTAATTAAAATACCTCTAAGTGTCAAACTTAGTACAATACATCGCTGAAAATGAAAATCGCGTTCAAATCGGATTAGCCGTTTCTAAGATTAGAGCGAACATAGGCTCAGACAAACAGATAAACAGACAATAATTCTAAAAATGGTTGTTTTCCTTACTACAAACCTCCCCTATAAGTTTCTTCCGCATATTTTCTATGCACAGATAGCGATTAGCTACAGATTTATGATTAAAAAGTGAAAATGTATTTGATTATCGATATAGGAATGGAATGACTTTTTCTAATTATGTTATCTTTGAAACAGGGTATTTAGGGCAGGGACTATTCTTTGTGTTGCTTTTCTTTGGTAATTAATGCATTAAATGTCTTTTCTCATTTATTTTAATTTTTCCTTTTTTATCTTTTCAGATGGTGTTATTTTTACTAATTAATATACCAAGGAATATTAATGCAACCGTGATAAGCCAAGCGACTTCAGTAACTAGTGAAGAAGTAAGATTAATTTAAGTTTTTAAATGTTGTAATCGTAAACATTGCCAAACCATATAAGTTAAGTTAATATGGGGCCAATGCACTACCGAAGCAGTAATAGCCTAATGGTTTGAACATTGGTCTCTTGAACGGGAGGTCCCGAGTTCAAAACTATGTGTATTTTCAAATTTATGTGCGTATCAAAAGTTGATTATCACTTGCAACGGTGAAAGAAAACATGGTGAGGAAACATGCACTCCCGAGAGTTGTTATAAAGTCCCCAATGGTGTGTGAAGTCTACTACTCGCCCAGAGTGGTGGACTACGGCCTCTACCCCTCACATGAGTGGAGACCCGAGCCCAGCAGTGGGACAGATAAAGGGAGCAAAGAAGAGGCTAATCTCGTTTAATCATACGATCACTGACACGTACCAAAAACATTTGATAAAATATAAAGAAAGATCATCTCTTATAGTTTTCCGCTGAAGAACCATTCTCAAGCGAGCAACGCCGATCTTTCACCAACGGCCACGGCTACCAGTTTCTGAATCAGGAAAAACCACTTGTAAGCTTCCCTGAGTCTTGCTTTAGATATATCGTCAGTTAGTATTACATATTACTTTTACTAGTTATTTACTTAGGTACTAATGTACCTTGTAATTGTCTATTTGGACACCTAGCATTTGTATACAGTACAATTTTTTAATCTTATTACACTACCCAACTTCGGTCTCCCAATGAATTAGTCAACCTCTTTCCTCTTCTTCTGTCACCCGTCCTGAAGGGCTATTTTTGGGAGTTTCGGGGTCAGTTAGTGGCATTATTGACCCTTAACATTCCCCGCTTCTTTCTTTACCTTCCCCGCGCTTGTATATGTTGCAGTAAATGGGTCACTTCTTGGCCGGTATCAGCTCTGGTTTATGTCCTCGTGGGTAACAACCCTGTCTGGTGCTAGTGTTATGATATGCGGTGATCACGTACTTGAGATGTCTCGTTCATGTCACTGCTAGGGTTCATGGTCTGCGGTGATCACTGTGATGTCAATTTATCTATTATTAGGCTGCGTTTCCACCAAAGATGTGCAAGGATGCATAGCGAGGAATGTGTTTGTAAAGAACCAATAAGAATCGCTTCATTTACCTCGCCTCGGTCAACAGCTCTGGTAGAAACAGCTCACAGGAGCAAAATTTTTGCGCATACAAAACAAGGGAGAGTGTGTGCGAGGGATGAGTGCGAGGAATGCGTGCGAGGAATGTGTTGCGAGGTTTGCGCATACTGTACCAGCTAGTCCAGAGTTTGTTGGAAGTAGAAGTACGCAAAATAGATATGGATAATTGGAAAAAGAAGATTCTTTTCATTTAACAATTTGCGATGAAGAAATAGAAGCAGAAAATGCGGAGTTTATTAGTTCTATAATTTTGAGCAATAGAAGAACACATCCTTGCACCACACATTAATGCGCATTTTAACAGCTCCGCTACACATTCTCGTAGGCACATTTTCATCGCATATCTCTGGTGGAAACGCAGAGTTATTTTGCCTAGTGCCGCAAATGTTTCTTTATTAGTTCGAAGCTCTGTTCATGTTATAATTTTTTTCCAGACAGAAACACCTCGCCATAAAATATTGGATGCAGCTAAACAGAAATATCATGAAAAATATACTGCAAAGGTAGGCAATTATTATGGCCGCAATGCATAATCGAATCAATCAATCAATCAATCCGGTCTCTCCCCGCAACTGAAAGAGCATACTCCAACACGCTGCTCCAGTGCGGATTAGTGGAGGGGTTAGTGGCCAACCCAAGTGTCGGATTTTTTTATGCTATCCGAAGTCCTCCGACATGGTTTATTAGCCCGACGGCCTTACGTGCCCTCCGAAGCACGGACGCGGACCGACTGCGCCTACTATTACTTAACTTCGTTCGGATCGACGCAAGACGCCGGGCTATGAACGCTTCAAAACTACAATATTTTTATTAGACGTTTTATAATTAATTTCAAAAATACACCGAACCCTTCATAAGTACGTGTATTGCTCTGTGGATTATTGATGACACCTAAATAAATAAATATGTTATTTACAGGAAATCCCCTCGGAGGGTAGACGGGGAAAACGGGATTTGTATACGGTGAGTTCCATATGGAAATACTAATCATACATATATCAATTAATTAATCTGAAGCTGATCACTGTTTGCTCATAAAATATATGTGGAAGGAAAAAGAAGGGGGCGTTTGTAGTAAGCCTACCTAAAAAAAAACATTTTTAGAATCTTTGTCTGTTTATCTGTTTGTCTGTGCCTTTGTGCGCGCTAATCTCAGAAACGGCTGATCCAATTTGAATGCAATTTTCACTGATCTATTGGGCTAAGCTTGGTGAAACTTAGGGACATTTTTTTATTCAAATCGATGCACAAACAAAAAAGATATGACAATTTAAAGAATTCCGTCTATACAAATTCCGCGCGGACGGAGTCGCTGGCTCAGCTAGTATTGAATATACTCGATTTTACCAATTTCTCTTTTCTCAGCTCAAGATTGAGCTTCACAGCTAATTGAAGAGATGAAGATTCTTTAATCAGCGCAAACATTGTACCTACTGTATAGGACAATGGGACTACATTAATTATGATCATAACAAAAACTTGCAAATTTTTCAGAATATTCCCGCAGCGCCTACGCTACCACCACTAAACTTGGTCGAATTACCAGATTTTATTAGGACGATTTTGGATAAAGAAAATTATGTAAGTATCGCCATAAAATCTTTACACCATGGCTCCTAAATATGGGGGTACACAGCTTCTAGTCCAGGAGGGGGCCCAAGGAACTTAGTGCGAGGGCAAACTTGATTACTTTTACTGAATTTAATGCGTTATTCTATGGAAAACAAGTACCTACTTTCTCAACAACTATGGATATATTACCGGAATTCCAGGGAGGCAGCTGCCCCATCTTCAGTACGCCCATGTAATAATGGGGTAACAAGTTCTACCATTCCTGAGCAATTCCAATCTCCCGTGCTTGTGATGCACTGACAATAAAATTTACCTGGTGCTATGTTGAAGGTCGTTGGTATACGTACCACTTACCTCACTAAGAACCAATATATTAATTGATTTTGAAGGATTTCGTGAATCTCGTGCTTGATTGCAGATTGTTTATACTGCTTGGCTACATCCTCCCTAGAATCAACCTTGAAATATTTTTTAAGTATTCCAGTTGCAATTTTGAAGACATACTTCGCCGATATCATCTGATTCTTGTTTTATCTGTACTCTTTACCAATATTATAGTATAATGTGAAAGTTTGTGAAGATGTTTCACTGTTTGCGTTTCCTTCACGCGCTAACCGTTTAACAGATTTAGTTAGAACTTGGCACACAGATGGACCACATCCAGGAAATGAACATTTTATCCAGATTTTAGATTCCCCTGGGATGGTTTGAACAAATGTACAAAATATATTTAATGTACTACATTAATTTTTATACGTTATTTCTGAATTTCGGTTTGTAAAATCATTATTCCGCGGGCGAAGCCGCGGGCAGAAAGTAGTTAATAATAATCTGAACATCAGTACTCCAAGGTGGCAATAAGCACGTGGATAGCAAAAGCAGTTAGTCAGTATAATATTTTATTTCGCAGGCCACACTTCCCAGTTTACATTTACCTTCTAGTCCAAATGAAAACAATGTGCAACGTGACAGCCTAACAGATCCCGCGGAATCAATGTCATTTTTCCCGCCTCCTTCACAGAATTTAAAAAATGAATACGCTCCAAAAACTTACGGTTTTAACTTAAGAGGCAACGATGGATTTTCGTGGAATGTAAGTAAATCTTTGAAGCTTTTTAATTTAGTTACTTTCGACTTGTTAGTAACCCAATGTAGCCTATCTCCTTGATTAAAGAGTCCTAGATCAAATTCCTTAAAAGCTATATATTTACAAAACAATTTTGTTACATAAAAGTAATTTCCATTAATAGTGACTGTATTGGAACAGATTTTTATTGCAATAATAATAACAATCTCACATGATACCTTCAACTTCCAAAAAAAAAACTTATATTCGTAATGTTACCTAATCTTACGGTCGCACGTAAAACTTATCCGGTGTTGCTCAGGAGATAACTTACAATTGAATGAATTACTTTAAAAATAAAGGAGCAAATCAACACCCATGTAATCGCATTTACAATCCTTTCAAGATCCTGCATAATTAAAATTCTCTACCTGCAAGCTAGAGCCTGGTGGAATATATTTTTTGGATATTACACTATTTCTTAATTAGCAAAAACATATAAAAGACTTTCTGAATAATGATGAAAGTAACTATTCCAATTCTGCACTTTTATTACACAGAATGTAGCTGCACCACAACGATCGCAAGTAGTTCACTATGGTAAGATAAAACAAAACAAGGAAACAAAACCAAAAGAAAATTTAATAAAGCCTTATGGATTCCCAAAATTACTGCATCACAAACTAGAAATTAAAGAAACAGAAGATACAAAAAGAGTAGAAAACGAGGAGCTTGATGTATTTAAATTAATGAAGAAAGAAAAACTAAATCCGCTATTAGAAAAATCCAGTACAAACAGCCAAGAGAAAACGAACAAAATCTTCTCTGCCGAAATAACATCTGCAGAAAAACTCCTGGAGCCAACAGTAGAATCGACCACTTTTGTTACTGATGCAACAAATATTGACAAGGTAGTAGACAAGAGCTATATGGCTCAATTAATGGAACCTTCTATTCTAAATATATATGAAGAGAAACATCTGCCTTTAACGTATGGAACTCGGAATAACAACGGGAAAGAAAAGATTTCTATGGTACGTAAAAAATAATTATCGTATACGTTTGATATACGATTGTTAAAATGTTCTGTTTAATTAAATATTACAATTTTACAGCATTCTTCTGATCCCTCTGTCAAGGTCATTGAGAATAAAATCAATGATGTCATCGAAAAGTCTCGCGTAGATAACCACAATAAGGATATAGATTCATTTAGTGAAATCCAACCTGAAACTATGGAGATTTTACACAAAATTTACATAGACGGAAAAGACATATTTAACAGTCATGACGAAAAAGGTGAAAAAACTGAAATGGACATAGAATCAGAGCGTGTATATAAAAATAATACTGATATGGATTCGAAGAAAAACGCAAACGTAACTATACATCTATCTTGCCTTTTTATCTTTCCGAGCTTTAATACGTCAACTAAAGAGCTCGTTATACATTAGTAGAGTTGGTCCTATCTCAAATGAATGTTATGAAAGCTTTAGTACCTATAGTTTCACAACAGACAACGTTAAGTCTAATGTAACTATAACTATACGATTATTATTTTTTGCAGAAATTTTTATCATCTTTTAAACTACCAGAAGCATATTTAAATAAGAATGTATTAGCGACGGAACTTAGTTCTCCATTTAATGGCAACGTTCACGGTGGCAAAAATGGTGAAACTCAAGAAACACTCGAAGAAAAATTGAAGAAATCGTTTAAAAACATGATAAACAAAATATCAGAATACAAACAAGATAATGATGGAGGGGAAGCGGAATCTCTAGGTCGCACATACGGCATGCATATTATGGGTGATAGTGGCTACGTTTGGAACGTGAGTAAATAAAATGATTATGTTATTCTCACTAGGTTGATATTTAACCAATAAAGGACATATGTTTTTAAGTCAACTCTAATGACAAAATCACATGATATACTGCAAACTCTCTCAAATACCTATGTTAATACACTGTTTATATACTTCACACAATAAGGTATTAAATATAATATTATGTTATACCCCCCTCAACAAATATACACAACATTATAGTCAAGGAACAGAAAACTGAACATCAACATTTATTTTCAGAATCTAACACCAAATGGTCACGAATATCAAGTCGGTCACGAAAGAAGCGATGGCGAGGTCAAGGTAGTTAATTTCTTAATCTCCGCGTTGATCGTGCTTGAATATTACAATTACATCATTCAATATGTATCCATTTCAGGATTATAAAAATAAAATTGGAAGTTATCCACCGACAATGGAATCCTCTAATACTGACGATGTGAGCCTTGAAATTGTGAATTTTAAAGTTAAAATGCCTTCCAACAAGGTTCCTCCTGAAATTGTACAGAAAAAAGTCAAAGAATTTAACGAAGCAAATATAAGTAAGTATAAACAATTTTACTGTTAAAAATAACGATTCTCTTGGTATTATACTGAACTGGACATCTAATACTCTTACAACCGTTAAACCAATAGATTCTGTAGAAAAAGACCAAGAAGAATATCCTGAAGAATATTTAGAAGAAGAACAAGAAGAATATCCTGAAGAATATTCTAAAGAAACACATGAATCTATCGAATCTCGGCAATCTAAAGTTACAGCTACAACAGAGGAAATAATGAAGAAATCACCGGATGTACCTGACACATTTAATTTAGATTTTTTACTAGAACCGGTAAGTGTTTGAGCGTAAACTAGGATTTAACTTTGTTATTTTACTGTTTCAGTAGTTACTAAAGATACAAATATAAAGTTAGATTTTCAGTATATTTAACTTTGGGGTACGGCTATTGAACTAGACTAGACTACTAATAAAATAAGTGATTGAAACCAATAATTATAATTACTTATACTTTTAAAATAAGCTACGTTCCACATTGACAATAGGATATTTTTCATGTGGATGTGCCGTAGCACGCATGTGACAAAATGCAAACAATAACACAAATATAATAATTCAACTGTTTTTGAAATGAAAACTTCAAGGGAAGTTGTAGGATTTTCGGGCGAATAAGAACTTATGGGTAATTCATATGTGCCGATATATTTAAACGGATGACAAAATAAAATTAAAATGCTATGCGATTATAATGTTTTAACGTTCTTTACTTTGCAGTATCTTACTGAACTATTCAAAGAAAACAACAACGACAATAGTTATATCAGCGATGAATCCCTTAATGATGACCAAGCAAAGAATACAAATTCGACATATAGTGACATTACACCCGAAATCTTAAAGATGTTAGAAGATAGTTATCTGAATGGAAAACATCACATTGAAAATGATTATGATATCATTGATGATACTATCGACGATCAGAATGAATCAGACTTTGAACACAATGAACATCATAGCAGTAATTTAAATGATATGAATTCGATCATAATATTTAAGAATGAAGATGATGATGATGATGATGATGATAAAAAATTAATCAATATTAGAAGTTATGTCATACCTGATACAGATAATAAAGAAAAGAATTGGAAGGTAAGCACAGCTCCGACTAAAGAATAAATGTATGCCTAATGTACCATCCAAGTCTTTAGAAAACATTAACGTTAATTATCTTTACTTTTTCAGAATACTTTAACACCTCTGAACGCGCCTAAATATCAATTAAATAATGGAATAATGTTAAATGCACTTCATCCTCAAGTCAATAAGAAAACAGCTGAGCTTCATGTCGAAACACAAAAAGGCCAGAGAAACGATAATAATGAACCTAAAAAATCTAATGAAGAAAAAGTAAAAAAATCACATAACATAAGTAACATACCTGAATTTATACAAAGTAGAAGCGACTGGGAGAAAGAAATTGGGTCCTTAGAAAATACATATGGAATGAACATAAGAGGTGATAGTGGATACGTTTGGAATGTATGTTTATCTTTTATGTGATTACAATTAATCATGAAAAGTAAATTCTATGCTATAATAAATGTAACTACACCGAGTATTGTTTTGGGAGACTCGATAATATGGAGAAAACTAACGTTTTGGTCCTGACCGACCTGCCATTGAGAAACAAGAAATCAAATTATTGAAATATTGAAAGTCTGTATTTGATGTTCTGTATAAAAACATCATTATTTCGCTGCAAAATCATCATAGTGATAATATGATACTTACTATTTTAATGTTGCATAATGACGGTGGCTTTACAATAATGAACAACATCCTCTATAGATTTGACTAAAATTATTGTAATTCTACGTTTGTTATTGTTCTTTCCAGAAACTAACATCAAATAATCAATATTATGTTGGTGCACAGAAGACTGATGGTGAATTTAAGGTACAGAATAAAATTAATTTCAAATTGATTTTCTCTTAACTTTATGCACAAAACTGAATTTAAAATTAAGTATAATTTTCTATTCATTTTAGGATAATAATGACGATAGTAATAATTCCGAAGCAGGGAAAGGAAATGATAAACCTAGCAACGAATGTTCTACTGGCGTTACAACAGAAAAATCAACCAAAATTACTAATTTCGATTACTTAACACAAACAGTAAATATTCTCTTATTTAAAAACAGTTACTTAAATACCAACTTGGCTAACATATGTCTGCCATATTTATATTTAATTTTGTAACGTTTTTATTCATTTCGACAGGCAGAATTTCGGGAGTGGTTTTCAAAGTGGAGTTCATCATATACGAAAATGATAAATGAGGTAAGATACAACTAATAACCCTAAAGATATAGGAATAAGGAAGGTCCAATTAAATTAGATGCAGATAATTAAATCTAAGTGGACAATTTCGGGAAAAACTAAAATTATTTATTTTTCAGACGGTAAAGCAGATCGTCTCTGAAGAAATAATGAAGCAATTTAAAGAATACAACTACAGTGTTATTAAGGAAAATTACAAATATGAAGAGGAAATATCCAAAAAAGATAAAATTAAACCAGAAGACAGAAATAATCGCACAGCAATGACAGTGACCGCTCACAGTATATACGGAAACACTTTGGGCAGTAGTCACGTTACAAATATATATTTATTCAACGATATAGACAGTTTAAATAATACCGAAGAAGGGAATATGTCACAAGAAGCAAACAATAACAGTTCTGATAATGAAAGCGAAGATTCTACTACAATGACTACGACAGTAACTATGACTGACGCAGTTGTAGAGCAAACGACAAACACTCCAGATGTTTCAGAAAATATTACTGCACAATCACTAATAGCTAAAGGTAACTAAGATAAGGATCTTTGGGTTACAGATGTTTGTATATTAATGCAAAATTTCAACTTATCCTCAAATAATACGGATAATAAGATTACGACTGTTATGTTTTTATTGAAAGCGTTCATTAGTTATGTCGAGAGTTATGTTGATGTTATGTCGAGTTTGTAGGCCCTTACTAGGTTAAAGCTATGTTTTTTTAGATATAACTTTTTAAAAAATCCTATAATCAAACTTTTAGCAGAGATGTTAATATTAATTAATCAATGATTTATCCAGGGATTGACTTGGTTATGTTCAAATGTTCATAAATTACACACTTCTTAAAACTATAACAAATGTTAATATGAATGAAAATCATGTCATTTCAAGCACAGCCAAAATTGTCTCTGAACAAAAAAACTCGAAAAAAGAAACAAAAAATGATGGTACCATCGATAAGAAAATGAAATTTGTCAATATAAGAAGTTATGACCTATCTGCTCAGGATAAAAAAAAACAGTCACAGGTAAATGAATCATAAATTACCCACCCGTTACAAGTAAACACTTTTAGTAGATGACAAAATTTAGAAGTCTTAAAACACTTTTGTATATATTCTATTCTTACCATCTTAGTCAAAGCTTTTAAAAAACTCAAAGCATAATTCTTATTCAAAATTGAATTACGCTCGTTCGTAGCTACGAACATAATTTGCTCACACTACCATCGTTCCGAAAAGGTGGTACAAGGATGTGACTAATTAGTCTATCCTTCTGGCTGTCCGTTTATTAACATTGCTGAACTGAACTGAACACAGTTTAAATGAACCTATTCGTATAAAACAATATTGCTATAGATATACTGTGCTACTGTAACAATATCTATTTTCAACACATCCTATCCTCCAACATTCAAATTAACGACAACGTGTAATATTTTATACTTAAATATTTTTTCTTTCTTAAATTTGCTTTCAGATTTTGCCGCTAAATAATCACGAACTTTTTATAGGCGAAGAAAAAAAAGTTACTGAAATTCAGGTATTATTCATTTCTTTATTTTAGCGTAGGTCAGATCAGTCCTAGTGATAAATAAATATTTATTTCAGAATCTAACTAAATTATTAATTTTTAAACCTAAACCACACTCAAATATGTAAACAAACCGACAGAAAAACAAAAAAATACTGTAGGTAGATCTTTTTTCCATACATCACGGTTATATCCAAAAAACAAAAGTTTTGAAAATACATAATTTACAAATATCACAATAAAGTAACAACAAGGTAAGGTTATATTAAAATTAAGAAAATATTAAATTCATAACCAAGTCAGGTTATTGTTGTGATAATAACTGTGTCTTATTTGTAGTTATTCCTTCAGGGCGATGATATGCTATTTAATGTTAGTAACTTTATTGATAAGTTAACAAATATTTACCAAATTTATATTATCAAATATTATCAAAAAAAATCTTAATTTCAATACATCATTTAAAAATGATTATGTTGCTTTTTTCAGACAATAGAAAATCTTATCAATAAAGAAATAAACAAGCAGCTTGCAGACCTAAAAAGTAACAAAAATAATCAAGTTCGAAAAAAAGAAGAAAAGTCACACAAACTTGAAACTACATCAAAAGCAAAAAAAGCTAGCACAACTATGAAAGTAGATGCTCACAAAATATATGGAAACTCCCTAGGAAGCGATCATGTCACAAATATTTTTGTCTTTTATCCAAACAACAAGATATTAAAAAACATCAAGGGTGGAAACAATTTTGAAAAAGCCGCTACCAAGGATAGTAATAGTAATAATCATGAAAAGGATGCAGTTATTACAGGATCTAACATTAGCGCTCCAAATCCACCTACAAATATGTCATATGAATCAATATCCAAAGGTATTAACGCAAAATAATTAACCAAAGAAATACGCATGACAGTATTTTATATAGCTTGTATTAAAGTTACGCTGTTGACATAAGTAATCATACATCGGAATAGACAAATAATGTGCTAAGAAATAAAAATGAAACCTCAACAAAAAACTAATGAAATCTTAGAAATAAAACCAAAGTCAACATTTGCATCGATATTCCAGCAATATTATAGCAATGTAGTCGTAATAATTGAAATGAATATCTTAAAGATAAAAATCACCCGTCATATAGAAGAAAACGCACCAATAGAGAATATAACAGGCCTAAAGACTTAAAGCTTTGCTATAATACACAATCGTACAGCATAAAAGTGACGATGACAAAAGACTAAAAGCATTTTTGAAAATATTTCAGACGAATCAACTCAGTTAATACCAGTGCAAACCAGAATGGGAATGGAAAGTGAAAATTACGCTACAGCTATAAATACAACAGATAAACTTGAAATGAAACTGGAAAAAATGGAAACAACACCAAGCATTAACATTAAGAAACCAACTGAAAAGAAATACAACAATGAAACTGTAATAAATTACAAATCGTTACTAGCACCTACAAAGCATGTGACAGTCGAGATTAAAAATGCAAATTCAATGACGGCACTAAAAAGCGATAATGAGAAACCAAATGAGATAGGTAAGGGCAATGTTACTTCGCACATTAATTCTACATCAACACTAATAGAATCAGAACCACAACAAATTACTGCATCAGCAAGACAGGATGCTGACAGTACAACTTTAAATGAAATTACTAGTGATGATTTGACTGAACGTGAAGATAATGCTGAAATTATAGCACAAGCCATGGTTACGTTAGTATCAGAAAAACATGGGGCTGTAATTAATAACGATAGCATGAATATAAACGCAACACAAACTATCGAGATTGAAACAGCAACTGAAGTTGAGAACAAAACTGTAGCAGACGCCTTGGTTTCATTAGATACAGTAGAAAATTTAACAGAAATGACTTCCAACGTGACATCGATCAATGAAGTTCAGACAACTACTGTTGGAGACTATATAGAAACTGTAGTAGACGCAATGGTTAAGTCACTACCAGAAGAAAACGTAACAGAAATATATGATGGTAAATCAATACTAGTAGAACAAAGAGTAAGTATCGAAAGTGACGAAGGTGATAAAGCAAAGACATCATTGAAGAATACCAAGACAACAACACCCGAAAAAATTACTACATCAGTACCAAAAGTAATTATAACAGGTCGTAATAATAGTAATAACACATTCATAGCAAAAGCTAGTACTAATGTGACTGAAATTGTAGATAATAAAGAAACTGTCGTGGTTACGTCAGGTCCAGAAGAATTTATAACCAGCATTCTTGATGATATTACAACGTCCAGCGGAATACCGTCAGTGAACGAAACTGAGAAAACAACGGATATTGAAGACTATACAGAAACTTTAGTAGACTCCACGCTTACTGCATCTCCAGAAGAAAATGTAACAGCAATAGAAAATTATAGTCCAACTTTAAACGTAAAACCAACTATCGAAACTGATGTAACGATTGAAATTAGCGATGATATGGAAACTATACAACATGCTGTGCTGGCATCATCTCCAGAAGAAAATGTAACAGAAGTTGATATTGGTGATACGACTTCAAACGTGACGATAATTAGTGAAACTGAGACAACGACCGAAATTGAAGACTACATTGAACCATTTCTAAGTGGCATTGCCTCGTCAGAGACCGACGACAATGTAATAATTATGAGTAATGATAGTACGACGACATTATCAAGTAATAACGCTATAAAAATAACCGAGGCACAAATCAAAACCGAAACTGGTTTAAATAACAAAACTAATCAAATACTTTTAGATAAAAGAATTGGAATTATTGAAATTGACAATAATGACCACCATGCTACAACAATGACTGCGACGGAGAACACTAAAAAGATAATATTAGAACAAATTACCACATCAGTACCAGAAGTTACTAGAACAGGGCTTAATAATGGTAACACAACTGTAACAGAAATAACAAAGAGTTATAATGAGTCTAAAATAGGAGAGAGTAAAAAGACTACAATAGAAGATTATGTCACAGAAATTAAGGATGATAATATGATTTCCAACGGAACACCAACCTATGAAACTGAGGTTCCTTCGGTATCGGTGGAAAATGTAACAGAATTGAATAATGCAAACACGATTTTACCCATCACGACAAGTACAGAAACCAAGACAACGAATGAAGACCACACAGAATCTGTAGCGGATGCCACGTTTACGTCAGAAACAGAAGACAATGTAACAGAAACAAGTTATGATAGTACGACCGCAACATCAAACAATGACGCTGTGAAAATACCCGAGGTACAAAATAAAGACGAGACTACTTTGAATTATATAACTAAGTCAAAAGTGCTAGAAAAACGTATAGGAATTGACAGTGATAAAGATAATGATAAAACAGTACCTGGTAAGAATATGAAAAAAACGATATCAGATCAAATTACTACATCGGTACCAGGAGTTACTATCATAGGACTCAATAATGATAATACAACTGTAACAGCGACAGCAAAGAGTTATGGTGTGGCTGAAAATACAGTAAATAAAAAAGCTATAGTACACTCCGTCGTAACGTCGCCATCAGAAGAAAATATTATAGATATTTATAGTACTAATACAACGAATACTAATTTGAACGTGATACCACCCAGTAAAAATGAGGCAACGACTGAAATTAACAATCATAAACAATCCGGAGAATATGATATGGTCCCATCAATACTGGAAGAAAATGTGTCAGAAGTTGATAATGGTAGCACGACTTTACGCGTGAAACCAATTAGTGAAACTAAGACAACGGACGAAATTGAAGACTACACAGAATCTGTAGTAGATGCCGCAATTAGGTCAGACACAGATGATAACATAACAGATATTGCAACATTAAACAATGACTTAGTGAAAATATCTGAGCTAAAAAAAGACGACGAAACTGCCTTATCTGATACAACTAAGTCAACCCTGATAGAAAAACGAATAGGAATTGACAATGACGAAAGTGATGATAAAACAATGACTGCAATGGAGAATACGAATAAAACAATATCAATAGAAATTACTACATCAATACCAGGAACAAGAGGACTTCATAATGATAGTACGACTATAAAAGCAATACCCAGTAACGATGTGATTGAAATTAAAGACAAAGACATAACTACAGCTGACGTCTTGGATAAGTCAGCACTGAAAGAAAATGTAAATAAAAAGAGTAATGATAGTACGGCTTCCAATGTAATACCGAACAATGAAACTCAAAGAACAACTTATATTAAGGACTACACAGATACTTTAGTGGCATCACTAGATGAAAATGCAACAGAGATGTATAATGATCATACTTCTTTTAACGAAACGCTAGATGAAACCGAGATAATGCCTGAAATTATAAAATATAAGGAAACTGTAAAACATGCCGTGGTTCCATCAATACCTGATGAAACTGTAAGAGAAGTTGATAGTGGTCGTACGACTTCAAACATGACACTTGAAATTGAAGACTATAAAGAAACTGTAGTTACGTCAGCTCCAGAAGAAAATATAACAGAAACATATAATTATAGCACTAGGTCACTT
>DWKC01000018.1:0-20371 GCA_018249195.1 Racta chiria
GATGTAAATAATTACTTTCTTTCCGCTTACATTGCAAACGCAGGCTGAGCTCTACGATATGTATCAAAATAATGTACTAAGTATTGTACATATTGAAAAGGTCTACAGAAAACTCCGCAATGGTATATGTTTATCTGTTATGAATATCCCACAATAACATTTACTTTTTACGACAAATATGATCTAATAAACCTGACGTAGTTACATTTTTAAAAAGCAGAACAACGTCTGCCGGATCAGCTAGTTATTGCTATACGGCTAACTCACGTGTTTGAGTTTGATTCGTCCGACTAGTTTAGGACTGTTACGAATCGTACAATGTATTTTTTATTTTATTTTAAATAATTCCAGTAAAATACAAAAAGCTTAGCAGAAACGTATCGCTAACATAATTGCGGCTACAATTTCTGCGCTGCATTTCCTTTGTCTGTGTCCATACAACGTTTTGCTGTGAATTTCGCAACACGAAAAATGTTTTCCAGTTATCACCCTATTGTAACTAAAATTTTATTCGTGTACGTAAATTGCTAACTTTGGAAATATTGCCAGTGCGTGTTGTTTCGTGTCGAATAAGGGCTCAATGTTTAGTTCTAGTTGTTAAGCTTCACTTTACTTATATTTGTTGGCTGAGCCCGCGACTCAGTTCGCTCAGAATTTGTATAGAGGGAATTTGTATTCTTTAAATTGTAATATGTTTTTTACTTGTGAAACGATTTCAATAAAATACCAATAAGTGTCCATCCAAGCTTAGCCCAATACATCAGTGTATACCGTATTCAAATCGAATCAGCCGTTTCTGAAATTAGCGCGAACAAAGGCAGATAAACAGACAAAACTTCTTAAAAAAGTTGTTTTCGGTTCTATTCCTTACATTCCTACTACAAACCCCCCTATTATTCTTCCATGTACAGACAGCAATCAGTTACAAAGTTACTATATATATAATGGTATCAATAGTTTTAATCTTTGTAATATTACAAATGCGAATGTTTGTCAGGATGGAAGTTTGTTACTCTTTCACGCAAAAACCACTGAATGTAAATGAAATTTGGCACAGCGATAAATTATACCCTAGAATAACACACAAGCTACTATTTATAAACTCAACTTTCGGGCGATGCCGCGGAATGTAGTTAATGTTATAAGTGTAAAAAGAAGTGTGTGTTTGTAATTTTTTAATCAGAACTGCTCGATTTTACATGTTTGTTTTTTATATGCCAACTGAAGGCCTTCAACAAGGTATTACGAATGCGATCGATAACAACTGATTCTGCTAATTTTCAAATGCTTCAATAGAGTCTCAATTGTATCTCAGCAGAATAGTTTGACACATTTGGTAATAATAATAATAATCTTTATTGTACACACCAATGAAGAAAAGCTATTACTGTTTACCAAAGTTTGGGTACAAAAATCGGACTTATCGCTAAGCAGCGATTTCTTCCGGGCAGGTATTTTGTTAAGCAATGGTGCTTCAATAACATGCCATCCAAACACCACCGAATTGCCATTCTATATCATACGATTCTATATCAATATAGCTTTAAAAGTATATCAATACTTTTAACATTTTAGTAGTATTGGCAGTTTGTCACAATGATAGTTGAATATTAATCGAATCTTGCACGAATAGTAATAGCCTGTAATTTATCAGTATGGACCCCCAAGATCAACGTCATTACGTGCGCTCTGGAGCACGGAAAGTGTGGCTTAGTCGTTAATCATTTAAGCCCTTTAATCTATATCACATTTTTTATTGCAGTATAAGTTAGTAGCATTCCTTGTGCCGCAAGTCGCTTACACATCACAAGTGACACACATAGCACGAGAACAAATATTCACCTCTAACAAGTGCTTTAGCCGAGAATGAAAATCAAAATCGTTTATTTCATTTAGGTATTACGTCAAATATTTAAAATCTACCACCATTTTGGAAAGGTGCCATAATAAAGATGAGAAGAAACGGCGAAAGTAACTCCTCAGCACATCATTTCAAAAGATACAGAAGTACAAAATTTATTATATATTATATAAGAACCAACTTCGGTGAAGCCGGCTGCGGATGTGAATTATTTCCAAGCATCCTTGTCATTAATATATTCATTAACACTATAATAGCCTTTATTTTTTTTTTATTTGTTTCTAAAATCAAACTCGGAACCTGCTGGCAGACACTACCAACTAGTCTACAGTTTGTAAAAGAGCCAAAATTCGTTGATATCCCAACGGAGTACGACTGAATCTCTCAGTCTGATATTGTGGAACTTTTCTTCCACGCAATCTACATAAAAAATGAGCCGGGGGTTGGCTGTGACCCGGTGGTAAATGAGACCCTTTGAACTGTTAATTTTGTTTGCATGCAAAATGAAATTTGACATAAAAGTTCCTCATGTGTCGATCTTTTGAAAATTATATAGGCGAGAGTACGCGAAATTTGTGGTGAAAAATATGTATGGTATTACAAGTTTTTATGTTACTTGTACCTTTAAAAAGCAATGATAGCCTACTGGTTTGATCGTTGGTCTCATGAACGGGAGGTCCCGGGTTATTATCCTGCTGCGTGCACCAACTCTAATGTATCGAAGTTGATTATCACTTGCTAAGGTGAAGAAAAACATCGTGAGAAAATCTGCACTTCTGAGATTTCTCATAAAGTCCTAAAAGGTGTGTGAAGTCTACCAATCCATACTTGGCAGGCGTGGTGGAGTCCTGTGCCTCTCACATTGTGAGTGAGGACCCGAGCTCAGTAGTGGGACAGATAAGTTGCAAACAAGGAGATTTTACTTGTACGTTAGGTTACACTAACTTACGAGTATAGTTGTTTTCACGTGATTTTAAACAAAATAGGACCCTATTTTGGATTGATCAATCACTAAGCGTTATTATACCTCTCCCCTTCTCTCTTACTCCAGCACTGTTGCAGAAAGTTTTCGGATAAATTAATTTTTCAATTATGTGGACAATCGCTTCGTATTAACAATTTTAATACACCTTTATTTAAACGGTATACCTGCGTGGACGTCAAAGTATATTATTGGGTTGAAAAACGCTCTTTGTAACACATTAAAATGAACACGTTAAAAATCATTCTTTTGAATATTTTAATGGAAGTTCATTCTTTCACAGAACTCGTGTGTTAACGCTTATAACCCGTGAACGCTTTAATTATAAAAATCACAGCCAAATAATATAATATTGGGCTTGGCCTTGCAGGGCGGCAAGTAAGGTCCAGTTAGTATTATTTTGAATGTCAGAATTTGTGTATATGTGCGTGTGTGAATGTGTGAGTGTGTTTGTGTCTGTTTACTCAATTTGTGTGTATTCAAGATTATTACACTATTTTACGTCAATGTTGATAAACCAGGCGTCACCGCTGGACCACAGAGGAGCCAACAGCGAGGAGAACAAAGTCCGACGGCACGCCTATCTGCAACAACTCATCTATCCACTGTTGAGTGAGGTAAAAAGAACTTGTCTATATTGTGCTTACGAAATTATACTTGTATGTCGTAATTATGTTGTATTTTTTTGTCCAAAACATGTTAAGGGGTTGCGAGGCCATTGACTTCTAGCCGAATATCATCTAATCTGACGTGAGCCAGTTGGGTCTCGGAAAATATCACATACTATTTTTTGCAACGGATAGTGTGAATTTGCGAAAAAATAGAATGTTGATATCATTGTAATTGCAATTTATAAAGAAATCTATCAAATCCTGTTATGTTTTGTTTTTATTTCGTCTAGTCATTTACATTACGCGTCTAAAATACACTCTGGGGGTTAGATAAATGGCTGCCCCAGGAGGGAATCGAGCCACAGACTCCTCGATTTACTCTCTGGGTCAATGCCGACCAACAGGGCCGTTGTTTGCATTTTGGTAATAATAATTGATGTTTATTTAATTAATTTCTAGTTGTCCCGCAAGCATGGCGCCGGCAGTGCGGCCGCTATCGAGGAGTTGCGCCGCGCATTCGAGCTGGCCGAACGCAGCGCGCCGCACCTCACGCGCGCGTTTGTGCAACAGGTAACGGATCCGATATTGTTATCTGTATTATTATAGTTACCGTTATTGGTACAGTGACCGTTATTGTCAAGAAAGCCGTTATGGTTACCGTAATTTATCGTAAATATAGTAACCGTATTTTTTTAAGTAACCGCTATTGCTATTGCAACACGTTTACAACGAGTACCGATTTATAAATCAATACTTAAAATTCTAACACCCGTGGGAAGTAGTGTTACAAGGAATGTACGAGAACCTAGAGTAATAGTAATATAACAAACTAAATAAATATAACAAACTAAGATATAAAAATAACAAACACACTAAAATGAATGTATGACTATATGTTTGTGTGTCTGTGGGTGCTTCAGGTGGTGCAGAGGGTGGCGCAACCAGCGGCGCCGGCGCACAACTCAAGCGCGCACCACTGGATGAGGTAGGTACGGACACCTGTATCGAATTATATATTATACTTCCTATACAGGCTGCGCACGGATGGACATTTATTTTTCATTAAATTTTACCAGTAGTCCCGCGGAAATAAAACCCTTGTCCGGCTGTTTTCTAATTAGAAAAAACAAAGCACAACAAATATATAATGCCAACTATAATCGAAATCGGTTCAGTTTTTTTCCGCGTGAATCTCGAAAAGACAGGCATACAGATAAGACATAATACAAACTAACGCTTAGTTTGGGGTCGGATGCCAGTGAGTTGTCCTGATATATTTATTTTAAAAAATGTACAGAATTGATTCCATTACAGTTTTAGTATCAGTATATAGTTAACAGTAGCCCGTATTTTTTATCTTGTCATAATATCAAATGGTCAATTGCTTTGTGGTCCGTTTCATTAGCCTTGCGTAAGCTTCACTGGATAAAATATAACCAAAATAATAACAAGATCATTTTTTTTCTACTAACCACCACGTATTTGTAATGTCCACATAACATATCACAAGATGAAAAACAGACTTAATTGGCATAGACAGAAACTTATATTGGCATAATAAGGTATAACATGAGGCATTGTAGTAGGTCACGTAAGGTGGCGTATTGTGGCGACATCGCACACACGTGATATGATGACGTCACAAGAAATCTGAAACACGCTTTTGGAGTTTTCTAATTTTTTTGCATATATATAAGTTCCGAACATGAACACTCGGAGCTCGGCCGTTCTCCATGAATCCTTGAGGATCTTCCAATTATTATTTAATAATCGTAATATTGATAATATAATTATATTTAACATAACTTATATCTTTCTGTGAAGCAGGCTTGGCTACCTAAGCTATCCTCTTGCCTAAGCCAGCCGCCTTATGTTTCTCTATTTTTCCAGCAGGGGGATAGACACACATTGACAGTTTACCATCAGGTTGCTTTTTAGACTTTTCATCAGCCCTTCAGGCTACAAAAAAATGTCAAGCTATTTTCGCCCTTATGAACAATTCTATTTATATTGCAACTTTCTATTCGATAGATTAACCATGATGTTTACCCATGATTGTATTATTCGATTTGTGTCTGTGTTATATATAATAATGGTATGTTTATTGAAATATAACATATTTCCGCACAGGGACCTGTAATACGCCCGCGGCGAGGCCGCCTCCGCTGTGTTCTCCGCGGCTGCACACACTCACACAATACACATACACACTCACACACATTCACGCCTCAGTCTTCCAGCCGCCGGCACCTTCAAGCCTTGCCTTAGTCGACAACACACTGCTGCCTTAATAAAGGGTCATTTTCATTGGTAGATTCGGTATAGAATAAAAAAGACGAAAATAAAAAAAAAATGTTTATATTTAGATAACTTTATCGATAGATACAGATCTTACATAATAGACACAAAATTACTTACAGTTACTCATAACATGAGAGGTGACTAAAAGTGTCTTGTAATTTAATTTAACAAACTGAGATACAAAATATATATTATTTTTTCAAAGCGTTAATTTTAATAGCAGGCATGACTCGTGAGCAACCCTCCATTGCTCGGATTCATGTGTCTGGTACTGACAGCATTTCATTCTTTGGCACTTCATTCGATTGGTTCGTCGGGTGATGTCTGTTGCCATTGTTGTACATTGGCCGAAACTGTACATTACTCTCACCTTTGATTCGTTTTCCACGACTTGCCCTTACCCTTGTATTTGTTTAAATGTAAAAAAAGTTATAAGTAACAGCTACTTTCTAACCCCTTCATTTTATTAAATTGAACGTAGTTATGTGTTCAATTTATGGTGTAGCTTCTGTGTCTCGACTTCGAAAAGAATAATACAGTTGCAAGAATCGACTAATGAAAATGAACCTAAGATACGTATATATAAAGTTTAATATTCATTACATTCGACCAATATTATTTCGTGCTTTTTTCGACGGCTGAACGACTGCCGGTTGTAGCGTAAATATTGTAATACGACAGTATTAAGCTGTGCCTTTTAATGTCCTTTAACATAATATCTGTCGCGTCGTTTGAAAAAACTTTGGAAGATCTAAATAAATATTTTTTACATACGACGTGAAGATAACGATTTAGATTATGTAAATGATGTAACGATGTTCCTCACTATCTTTTAATCAGTTGCACATGAATAGTTTCTCGGCGTTAATAATTAGATAAGATAAGTTAACTGTAGTTTGAAAAACTAAAACTGGATATTATCTAAAACCAGAAACCAGAACATAGTGCGTCATATCGTCGACAAATTCGCCGATTCATACATGCGACAAAAATACACAGGTAGTAAATTTGTGTCTAGTCGCTTTTTGTAAATATACTGTCGCAGAGAGCACTTTAGCACAATAATGTGTGTAGAAAATAAATAAAATAAAGCTTATCCACTTTATAATTCTTACTCGTCATAGAAACTATTCATGTGTAAGTGAGTCTATTCACACCCTAAATTATTAAAATATAATCCTATGTCCTAATCGTAGTGCGTCGTGAATAAGGAAGGTCGTGGCGCGATCCCGAGGGTGCGTTTGTAGATGCGCTCATTTTATTTCTGACAAACAAACAAAGCTTTCCTCTTTTATATGAGCGTAGATTCACTAACCCTGTCAGATCTATAAACGCACTGTTTGTTTTGTTTGAACTTTGTCGTTTTATATTGAAGTAAACATACATGTGGAAGGTGAATTTGACACGTAAAATATGTCACGTGTAATTATTGTATGTAACACGTTCATTTTGTTATATATTGTATTGAAATTGTTTGTGAGTCAGCCAACATGCTAATGTGTGTAGCCGCCATCGAGTCACAAAGTTGCAATGCCATAGTGTATTAAATAAAAAAAAAGATATATAACGTAATGAATACTTGAGATGGTTATATCTTATAATATTTTATATTCCATGCGTTATTTATGTAAATATCACCTTTAGTTCCGGCACTTAATAAGGTTAGGGTCACTCGCACTCGTTGCCTTATATTGAAACGTTTAAATTTGAACTTTAAACTTATTTAGAAAAGTGTTTTTTAATATGATAGTAAAAGCTGCATGTCGATTAAAAATGCCATTTGTGCCAGGTTCAAATTTGAATGGTTCATTTCAAGGTCAGTAAGCTTGTAGCAGTGTGAGAAGGACCCTTTACACACTTAACATAACTATAGTAACAAAAGCGTTATACATTGTGAGTTGCATGTTTAGCTTTTATTTCGAAATGTTCGGTATACTATGACGTTTTTTTTGGAAATATTCGCATATTACGACATTTTCCGAAGATCCATCACTCTATGACGTATACGTATATTCCGAATTTTCCGTCACACTATGACGTTTTTTCTGAAAATTCCGTCACACTATGACGTTTTTTCTGAAAAGTCCGTCTCACTATGACGTTTATTCCAAAATGTCCGCCATAATATGTCGTTTGTTTCGCTGTTCGCGGTTGACGCGCTGTGCTGCGTTTAGTATAATTTAGCGCGCGACGAGTCGTCGTGTCCGCGTTTGTTTACTGGTATTGGATCTTTATTAATTTATAAATTATATATATAAATATTCGTGGAGAAATGGTTCGCTACACTTCGCCAATATTTTGCCATAATTTTTCTAAAATAAATTTTTACTAACAAGAGTTTTGTGTAGAAGTCTGATTTGTTTGTTGTATCAGTCGTCCAAAATCTATAGTATTTATATGTAACGCTCTAGAAACTGATATATCGAAACTTGTAGTGTTTCTCTAGTGTCATTCCAGACAAAAGACAATATTGTCGGCATTTATAGATAATTTGTTTTTTTTTTTCGTTGAACTTTAATTGATTCTTGTTTTTATCGTTCGTGAAAATCGAGACACACTGTAACAATTTATAAAAAAAAATGTTATAAAGTTAATATTTTAATTTTTGAAACTTAGTTGTGTATTTGGTTAGTTATTTTTAATTAAAACTGTGACTAATGGAGTTCTAAAACATTATTAATACGGAATTTTAATATAATTTCTGTGTAGTGTTAAGTCGATGAGTTTCGTGGTCACCGTAGTGTAACGAATTATGATCGAGAAATGCTTAATATGCGACAATATTTAGCAATCGGGAGTATATAGAGTTATATTATTATGAAGACTACAAAAACAATTATTATCGCTGTGTAAAAATGTAAACCTATTATAAATGTGTAAATTGTGTAGTGTAATATAAAGAAAGCTGTTTATTGAAGTGTTCTTATAAGGTACGGGGGAGGGGGCGCGAAGGCCGCGCTAGGCGTGGCCACAGCAGTTCGCTTGCAAGGTGTCACCTTTTATTGTTATCCTAAGCTTATTATTAGTTCATAAAAAATCGCTGCAATGATTCTGTATCTATGATATCGTATTGATAGTTTTACAGACATTGTCTTGGAACTTTGAATAACTTACTTTTTCTATGCTGTTTTATATTACATTTTGCTTTGTTTTGTTACTGTTGATTGAACATCGAACGATATTGGAAGAAATCGGTGTCCACAATCACTGATTGGGGGTATTCATAAAGCTATGAGAATATTATAATGTATAATAAAGTGTAAGAATGTTAATGGATCTTTAAACCGGAAAGTAATTGATACTAAAATATAAATAACTGTATTTAATCGAATACATCATTGTTAATTCGCCAAGAATCCACATTGGAGCCACGCCTTGTAGTATGCTCTAGGTAGTGAGCCATTGATTGGTTGAAGCCACACCATTCCTAATTGTATTTAATTTGACAGCAATGTATCCCAGCTGGAAGTAACCCTGCCTGCGAAACGAGGGTCCCAGGTACGATTTCTGGTCGGGACAGATTTTTATGATACAAATAATTCTATTTATTATTGCTATATATTTATTTACAGTTTAATAGCAGTGATCGAAGTGACATCTTGCAAGTCGCACGTGTAGTATCAAAATGTATTGTACAGTATTTGGGGGATTCGACTACGAAGGCCATGTCGCGGGCGGCGCGCCCCCTCGACAGATGTTACGTTGATTTCGATGAAGAATCAAAAATTATTTTTCCACTCGATGGTATAATAATGGTAAATAATGCGTGTAGTGTTAGGGGCGGGCGATAATTGTTGATTATTGATAAAATTAGGTGTTTGTGGCATTGGATTAGTTGGCTCGGGCGGCGCGGCGCGGGTGCCAGCGGTTTAGTACGCATTTGCGGTTCTTACGATAACATTCTAAAAGTTTTTTTTGTTGTTGAATGTCTTTCATAAACACATTTAAAAAGTTTAACTATAATAATGTCTGTGTTATTACATATTATTAAAAGCACTCATGTAATCATGTACTCATGAAATTCATTGCTCCTTTCGTGTCTGGCTGAAATTTATTGTTTCCTTTTCATACATTGGTTGAAGATATTAATTTAAACTTTCATAATCATGGACACTAAACATTTAAAAACTGTGATTGTTATTAAGATCAATATTATGGTCTATTTTGTTTTCTTAACACTTAGATACTCCTTGTCATACATAGAATTACACAAGCTAATAACGGTTCCTTCAAATATTTTATTATTTATAAATACATTGAATGGTAGTTATATAAAAGGTATTAATATAATTTCACTAATAAGGTTTAATGAATCGCAACGTTATGTTTCTTGTGGTATTACCGCGGCGCGCCGCTTGGTAGTGGTTCGTAGTTGTTACCTTCGGAGTTTGCAGTTGAGGATCGCGTCGTTTGGTTCATGGGTATGTGATCGTAACTTCATAGTTATAAACAAATAAATCTATATTATTGTATTGATAAAGTCGGAACCCCGGCCGACGGGGCCCCGCCGACATCTGGTCGCATCGGACACGGCTCTTATGAAATATCTCGCTGCGTGAATAACTGTGATATAAATAAGCGGCGGATCGCATCAGAGGATACTCTTATGACGCTACAGCACATGTGCAATGTTACGATACGCGGACGAATTGCCGCGCGGACGTACTTATGTGTTTATACGAAACGAGCTATTTTCTTTCGACTTATTATGTAAATTGCGACTCAATGATGAAAGCATCAAAATAAATACTGCATAAGTTTTGCTTCAAGCTTTGTAAACCTGTTAGTTATGCATTGAGTTTCAATTTGTTATGATAAATCCTAGCATTTATCAAAATATAAGTGTGCGATTGAAATAACAGAGTTTGCCACTGTATAAACACTCGGAGGCGTTTACGTGCTATTATAATATTTTTGTACCCTGCAACGGGTAATCACGATTATCACAATAATTCAGTCAATACAACAATCGTGACTACCCGTTACAATTATTACAATAATCGGGAGTACCCGTTGCAGTATAAAAATGTTTAGTGTCCTGGACGAATATAAAAATATAAATGTATATTTTATTTAAATGTGTATTTGAAGTCGTTAGTCCGGTGCACCAGCCGTCAGCGGAACCCCCGGTCCTTCGCACCAGTTGAGTTGAGGCGCGTACCATTAGTGTAATGATCAGTTGATGTTACAGCGTCGGTCATTCTAACACGTTTATTGTAGGAAAACAAATTTAACTCTGAAATAAAAGAAGTTATTTAATTTTGGATATGTGTGTTTTATTTCCCGTTGTTAGATCCTAACTCGTAGTATTACGTAATTTATTGAGTTCCCGCTATTTTGCGCAATGCATTAATAACTTATAAGTAAAAATAACTTTGTAACGTTAGGAAGGGAGGTACAGAGATACGTTACATGAGGGAGGATCATAAATTGCTTTCCTGATCATACTTGATTAATACTTAACGCCCCCCCCCCCTAAGACTTATTTATAGTTTTTGTAGAATATAATATACTTCAAATACCTATCGTCTGTTTCGTTTTGGCATAACCTCAAACGTTCAACTTGCAGTAAATTCCGTTTCACTCAGCTTGAGAGATCACCAATGCATATAGGTTAAATACGTACTAAAGTAATAACAATACCGTTTTCTTAGACACCACTTATTAACTTAGGCTGTGTATTGTTTACAAGATAGTGCAAGTAAGTTCAGTCGATGACGTGAAAAGCACCAAAAAGCTATAAAATAAATATCAATACCATTTTTTTTAAATTTTATATACAACATCGTAATATAGTGACTTGGTAATATGAGAAATTATTTAGATGACGTTAATCTGGAAGTTGTCTTCAAATATTAATCACTTAAACTTTAGCAGAGGAAGGAAAGAAGTGTACTAATTAACGTATTATATATACCTATATCCTATAGTATAAAACCACTGGTTTCAGCTTCTTTTAGTTGAGCATGCCCACTTGACACGCGCGGGTTAAGAGCAGGTCAAAAGCCCCATTCAAACACCACAATATAGGTACTATTTGTATACTTTAACTGATTATAGGCCACTACACTGATTACTGTAACGTGACTAGGTGTAAAGCATACATACTTCACCAGCTGCTCCAGTGCGAATTATTGGAGGGGTTAGCAACAAACTCCAGTATCAGAAGTTTTTAAGCCGCCCAAAGTCCTCCGACATGGCCATATGACGATAAGCACGGAAGCGCTCGTGAGTTTTGCCTGTAGCAGTCGCCCATCTTCCTACCGACCACGCTCTCACTTTGCCGATCATTCAGCATCGACTTATGCCGCCAGGCGCTGTGAGATGACTTTTAACAGTTATTGTTATAAATTAACGTATTATATATGGATGTAATAAGACTGCAAATATTTTTAATAATTTTTTTTATTGACTAGGTTACAATTAATTTCTCCGGATCAACCGGGAACTATAAAGATACAAAATGTATAAAAATGGATATTACTACACATACGTGAAATAATACATTTTTTTTATTTTATTAAAACATAGACAGATTTCCTTGTATGTAGTTTTGGTACATAATGTATTTATATAGTCCACTTCAATCGCAAAGTCCCAGAAAATGCAGACCAATGACCGTCGTATGCTTGGTTGCGGTTTTCCGTAAATGGCCGCCAATCAAAACAACAATTCTTGAAAACGTCGGACGTAGTTAAATTACACGACGATCAGTGTATTCAATTAATTAAAAATAATTGGATGGGATATATATACTCCGAACATTACTTTACATTTTAGATGAATCGTCATGTTAATAATGAAGAAATAAGATATATCTTATTAATTAACCGGCGTATAATTTAAATATTCATTTCTGAACACTGATTAGGTATACAAATAATATTTTTAAAATACAGGTATATATGGAATTGAAATGCTTCTTCAATACAGTTTGTAAATTGTATATAGGCTATTGGGTAAGCTGTAATTTAGTGATTAAATAATGAGTTAAATACAATTAGTTACTATCGCACGTAACAAATAAGGCTAATGTGATGTTAACGATACCACTAAGGAAAGTTTAAAAGGATTCTACCGCTATTTACTACCAAGTATTAGTCGCGGTTACATTAGGATACATAATATTCTAGCTAACTACAATACTAGACACCAAATCAGGTAAGAAAGAATGCGGTTAATGATATAGTTATTTACATAAAGCATTATCAAGTACTGTGCAATCGTACCCTACTTATAAACTTTTATACAAATATTTATACATAAACTAATGAAAATTAACGTACTAAATTTGACCTCCTTGTACAGGAAGCGTGATAACATTTTTAAAGTATACATTTCTTACCTAGTACATTCTAAAATTATGTGTTAGATTAGTTACACATAAGGTTATGCAGAACTACACATAAAATATTGTATCGCAGTATATAATATAAAAATTATATGTACAATTTGTTAAACAATTAAGATAATAAACAGCGTTAATAAAATGTCATTTGTTTTTATTTAACAGAAGTGCTGCTTTAGCTTATAGAGAGAACATTTCATTTATTCTATACCTACTTATCGTATCAAAAGTTTATTGTTAAATGAATGCAGGTGTATTATGGGAACAATGGCGTAAGTTAACTTTAGAAATAAGGCATCAAAATAATTAAAAATATAACTTGAGAAAAAGTTGAAAGCACAAATTCTGTTAGTTCGGGAATTTCATGAATACGCAGGTAGGTTGATCTTGATTAAATATTTAACCATTATGCCAATTTAATATAACATATTCTTTATATATTTCCAGCCTTTGGTATATATTGAGATTAAAGCCAATTCATAAACTAAGTGTAAATTTCACCTAACTATAGTTTATACTTACATTAGTAGATTCGATACCAACCTACCTTCACAACGGTAATTCAATTTATAGGAACTTTAATTTATGGCAAAAAATAACGACCAATGATTAAATCAGACAAATAGATATTTGTCTTTTGAATAACGATTGATGGAACAGATAAGATAAACATCGTTTAATGCACGAGTGAAGTCGTGTCAAAAAAACTACCGTCAGAGTGATGGGCGTGTATCGAATTAATTTAATATCTCGACGTAACTAATCTCACAGATATAAAGTGGCGTGAAATATTCTTTTCAACACAAGGTCATGAACTGAGTTCCGTTACAGGGAGGATGTTTCTTTTTTCAAAATAAACACTACCATACGTGTTGCATATGAAAGCTGCCATATGCAAACTTACAAGGACGGAGCTGCAGAACACACATTATTAATAAAATTAAGATTATTGTTTGAATGTGTTGAGTCAAGTTGTTTTTTTAATTATAAGATGGCGGGAGTCGACTGTATCTGCCGCCACCGCGTCTCGTATCAAGTCCCCAAATCATTGGCGCTAAATTTTATCAGTCCTAAATACGACGAAAAATAGTAGGTTTATAAGTGCCGTGCCGTGTGTCTGTGTGGCTAGATTAAAATAATGCCATCAGTTTATTATCAATTCCTTTTATTATTTGTCAGTTTAGTCGATGTTTCAGTTGTTCAAAATCCCGATGTGATAACCCAATATACCAAAAAAAAAAATTAATAATATTTTAAAGTACACTAGGATTTAGAGGAATGTATCGAATAATTTAATGATAAATTAATTATTATTGATAGGTAGGTATTTCCGTAGGCCCCTTATTGACCTCGATTGAGTTGTCACGTTCTATTCATAACCTTTTAACTTAGGATTATCCTGTTTATTTCTAGTGTAGTACTAGTTTTGATAAATTTTCAGTAAACTCATAATTTGTCAATATTTAGTACCTAATTGGTAAAGAAGCTCTATCAAGTTTGATATTTTTGGAAACAGAACATACGAACATACATACGAAAATACGATAATAATTTTACTTAATCTAATTTTTAACATAAAGCTTTGTCTACTATCTAAACGGGTCAAAGGCAAATAACTTAACCACATACTGTTGGAATGAGATCGGTTTTTACTCGCGTTAGTAGAGATTATGTCTAATGGTCTAAGTTATGTGCCTGTGACTAACTGATGAGCTCACTCCGATATTTTATACATACATATATACAAAAGCTTACTTATCGCATAGTATATTAAAGTCAAGGTACCTTCTAGGTATCTACATTTACTTTTTTTTGAGACGTAAAAATGTTAAGATGTAAGACCTGGTTGCTAAGTGCGAGTAATTTTACTAGGTATTCCGTGTAACGTAACCTCCCAACGATTTACATAGCATAGTCGCAGAGCGATCACCATGCTTTGATCCCATACTAAATGTACATAGATGCCGTTCCAGTACTAAGAAAAACTTGCACTAACCCTTTTGTCAAGTGATCATTGAAGTTAAATGTATCTAACTTCATAGGTCATTAGTCTTGACAAAGCACAGACCTGTAACCTACGTACCTAATCTCCAACTGACTCTATTATTCACAAGTATTCACAAGTAAAACAGAAATAGAGTCAATTTGTTTTTCTGTTTAACTGGTGAAACGGTTTCCTATGTAAGTATTGCTCATCGATTGTTTTAGCAGTGATTTCGTTGTATTGCATTATTGTATTGTAAATATGCAAATATTTATTTCTAAAAACTGATCATTATATATCGTGAGCGCCCTTAACATAGTAAAAAGTTACCTGAAACATCTTCAATTTAAACATAATTGCAACAATAACAATTGCTGTATTCCAGATATGAAACAATAAAATGCATGTCTTGCAGTAAGTACCATCTTAAAATATTCTTACAAGGTACTTAATAAATATTTTATATACCGAAGCTGGTACACCTACGCAAATATATCGGTATGCTTTTCGAAGCCGCATTCATAATTCACCGCGAGTCAACCGAACAAGTGTTACAAGATTACTAATCAAACAATACCGAGTGACTCACGCTCGTACATCTATTACTTAATCATCTTAAATATCACAGAAGTATTACATAAATACACTTATTAGGTAGATAAGGAATTTACAAGGTCATTGTCTTTATCTTTCCAACGATAATACGCGATGATAATGCGTATTTGTGTACATTGCCCTCCAAAAGTTCGCACTGGAGCAGCGTGATGGACAATGCTCTAGGCCTCCACAGATACTAGGACCCGTGCTTAGATGTGGGCCGTATTTAAGGTCCATGACGCTAAATTTTAAGAAGACAATGCCCCTGATTCCTTACGCAACTACGACAAATATCGCTACAAAAATATACATAGTTACAATTTGCGACGCGAACACCGGACGAATCCAATTTCTTCATAACGCGGTGTTGATCACAGGCAGTGGAATGGGTAGCCAACGATACGGGACTAGTGAGTCTCGTATAGTTACGAGGTCCTTTTGACCCCTCAGGTCCCCGATGAATCAGGTAACACCTATGGTGAAAAAATACATGTTATAACAGAATCGTTGAGTCACGAGAATTTTTGTGACGTGTAATATGAGTCAGAATCGCGGCCGCGGATCGTACGGTCGCGGGCTTGTTTGTTTCCTTAACGTAATGACGAATGAAGAATATGAACTGACGTGCGAAAGGACAAACTGGGGTAATAAAAAATTGTAGAATATTATTAAATATACTATACATAATGTTTGTGTTATGACGTTCGTCCATTCCGCTTGCATTATCGAAAATGCATACCTAACTTGAATTAATCATGAGCCGCTATTGAGCACCAGGTCTCTCCTCGTTACCGAGGAAGCAAGCCTATCATCATCTATTGCTAAACTCGTCCGACCACATTGAGATCGGAAATGAAATCGGAAACGTAACTTCCTAATTTTATCTCTTCGTTATTGTAGTTTCTTTGAAATGTTAATTTGTGATTAATTTTTAATACAACTCGAACAGGACGTGACACACGAGCTAAATTAGGCGTAATTGGATCGAAGATTCGAATCGAAGAAGTACTGATCAATACATAATTGCGAATCGCGTAATGCAAGCTACCCAAGCGAATATACCATCCTGCGAATATAAATTTATTATGGTGTCTGTACACTCGTTAAATTTACATTACAGAATGCTAAAATAGAAGGGTAGGAATCAAGCTACCAAATAAACACTTAATCATATCATACATATGATAAATCTGTAGCTGATCGCTGTCTGTACATAGAAGATATGTAGAAGAAACTTATAGGGGGGGATTTGTAGTAATTATCTGTTTGTCTGTGAGTCTGTCTTGTTCCGTAGTTGAAGTTAACCCGAACCTATTTTACTTTTAAATTCACTATATAAACTATTAATAATAGTAAGTAGAAAACATAAGTTTTCTTTCGGACTTCTAGAACCAACCGTTTAGTTTATAGAATGCGTTACACATGACCCTAGCTTAAATTATCACTTTAAAGTTTTATATTTCGAATCCGAATGTCTAAAACTTTCTTCAATATTTCATAATGATTTTTAAAGACCTATCCAATGATACCCTACACACAATCACTCATCTTTACCTGTAGGTACACTAAAAACATTTTTCAAGATTTTATGCTACTAGTTCTTTACCATGATAAATTTGTAAATCCATGCCAAACATGGTGAAGCTATATGGGTGTTCTACGGATCCCTAACAACCTGAGAACCGACATTCGTAAGTAACATAAAAATATCTTACCCGAGATCCTCGCTTCACAGCATGGTCACTACAGGCTAATACCCTCTACAGGACCGTTCAAATAAGGTACTAAGTTAGTTTTCTATGAAATTAAATATCAAAGCAAGGAGAAAGAGAGAGTAGTACAAATTATTTATTATATAAATGTGTGCGTGGCCACCCGATACTCCAGAGAGATAAAAGGTCAAGACTCCGCAGGATGCCCCCCTCCATTACTTCTATAAAGGCGTAGTTGTCTCGAACAACGATAGTGTTTCAAACAAAGTAATAAGGATGCCAGACCGTATCAATATCAATAATAATAATAAGATAGGATTTCATTGCCTTATTGCTATTTACGATACTGCCCTCTCATGCCCGATCTATGAAATAAATGAATTTGTTTCGTGTGTTATCTTGTTGTTTTACGGTCACAGGACATTTAGTGGACTGTTAATAGAAGCGAGTAACATTACGACGATGCCGCTAGGTGTATCTTTATACGGCAACTATAAAATGCTCGCGACTTTGTCCATAGGACTTCCAAAAGGTAACTCTACACATTTGAACCTCTTTGGTAGAAGACAATTTAAAAATCTGTGCTTAGTGTCTCCAAAGCTGTAACATGAACTAATTTGAACAATTTGAATCTGTACAAAATTTGATAGAAAAAAGATAATTTATCTCATTGCAACAAATATGTCTTAAAAAACATCTTTCATCAAACATTTATTCGTTTAAAAATTTCTTCTTTATGTGATCAAAGGGTAAAGGTAAAAGGTGATTTAATTATTTTAAATTTCATGCTTCTTAGGTCTTTAGGCGGGATATCTATAGGTAACGGGTATGTATAGGTAAATATCTATTTAGATAATATATCCAATACAAAAGGGTATTTTTTACCGTGTGCTTCCAATGTTTGCAAATGAAGTCGCAAAATATCAGTCTTAGAAAAAAGAGATAGAAAAACAGAGTTTCTTTGTTACTTATATTTATTGTTACGAACGAAACTGATTCAACCTACGTCAGGTTACTCACAGTAGGATGTAAAGATTTGTGGTTTAAGGAAAATCGTGGCAAATGTAAATCGAGGAGCACTCCACGTTGTTTACTGTAATTTTGCTTTTCAATGTTTACGAAACACCCCGATGTTGATTCCAGGCGAACTAAACATCCCAATGATGTTTTCTCTCCAATGGTCCGGAGTATCCCTACAAACAGCGCCCAAATTACAACGCATCAGATTTAGCAAAGCTTGGCACACTTTACCTGAACACTTCGCGGTAAGCTGATTCATGGTAGAAATCTAGAGTGACGAGTCTTTTCACACGGAATTCATCACATTTTGGTTTATTTCGACACCGTTTTTAGGTTATAATATGAAGTTTTTTAGGCTAAATATTAGCACAATCGACCTTATCGACACCGCGCTACATCGCCCCATGATAGTTGTTAGTTGTGATTAGATGATCATCTAATAATCACGCTGGTCTGCCACCATGGGATTGGGGTTGGTATTCTAAGCCGCCCCCACCACGGCTTTGACTGAAGTTTCACTTATTGTAGGACACTGCCAAATCTATTTATATGATAATGGTCGGTAATAATAATATTATTAGATAATGTCGTAACACCATTACCAAGCCATAGGTTCAGTGATTCAGTGGTATAGCCGGTGCTATTACCCAATGTACGGAGATAATCGGTGGCCTGTCCACCCACGTGGTACGGGGGAAATGATTATGCAGCAAGCTGTGATTATGCTTGTACTCTGATGTTTCGACGGTCCAGGTATATTCTTACAACTTCTGGTGAATTATTTTACGTCAGCCGACTAATAAGCAGCTGCGCCTTGGTATATTGGTATCGTCATCCTTCGACTTCAGTAGGTGATAAATTCAGATAACCTGATTGTGATAAAACATCGTCAACCCATTTTGTATACGTACGGGATGGTTAAATTTCGTAAATCTGGAGTACCTGTTGTGGAACACGGGATCAGCCCAACGATTACAAATACGGAAACGACTGGCCTGTTTCTCTAGTGGTCGTACCTACGTCGGAAGTCGTGGGTTCGATTCCCACCCAGTACAAAGTTTTCTGTGATGGTCAGGGATGTTTGTTATTTTGCGTGTCTGGGTGTAAATATATCTATTTAAGTATATACTTTAAAATATTAATGTACGTTTATTGTCTGATCACCAAACTACTCGTACAAGCTAATGCTTAGTTTGAAAACAGATGTTCCGTGTGAGAGTTATTAGTAATAATTATTCACTGTGATGAGTATTGACTAATATGTCAATTCTAACACTGATTTGAAGTACCTGATGCTACCAGCTGTGCTGTAATTGTATGGACATTATAATGTTCTTATAAATTGTATTTTATAAATGTTCTTATTAAATTATTGATAGATCGACGCTATCAATCGATCAATGATTCTAAAGAACATACCTATCAAGACATACTGCATCACAAACATGATTTCCAACTAACTACCATTTTGTATCAATGTGTGCCTGAACTGTACAGTCACGTACTGCTGTCTTGTTATGACGACCTCAGCAAATAAATAAAGGTCTTGTGCCTAAGTTGGTAAGACTCTGCCTGCATAAAGCCGGTCCTAGTTTCAATTCGATTAATATTTGTTCTCGAATCTGTGTTCTAGTATGTTGTATGGTGTTGTAACACTGGGAAACCCAGTGTACGATGCGGAACTCTACTACAAAGTAGTAGTAGAGTTCCGCATCATTTTGATCTTAATTAAATTCATGGATTCAAACCAGTACGACAAGGATCTCTCATCACTGCCTCCTACAGTATACACCTTGTACCAGTACACATTATGTAGTACGTTGTACCAGTACACATTATGTAGTACGTTGTACCAGTACACATTAAGTATTACAATCATTATATATACAAATGTTGCCCATAATACATTACAAGAACGGTAAAGAACGTCAAGTACCGAGGACGTAAGACATTAT
>DWKC01000019.1:0-19837 GCA_018249195.1 Racta chiria
CCAACAACATACCGCTTCAGGACGGGGGACAGAAGAAGAATGGGAAGGAGGAGGACTGAAGGACGGGGAGAAAAAGAAGAGATCTGGCTCTCAAGCCAAATGATTTACTTATTTTACTTTAATAAACACGGTGATCCATTAACAATGAATTAAAGAATTAATATGATTTAAAATTAACCCTCTCATATGTCACGCTCCATTCATCCGCAAACAGATCGAACTCAGGGAGGGCGTTGAGGGCGGTAAGGCGTATGATTAGCATAATATATATTTTTAAAGTTATTCATCAAACATGTTCTAGAGCTTTGTTTCAATGAAAACATCAACGTCTATTTATTTATTTACCGGTATATAAAAATAAATTTATTAATTTCATTTTAAACCGTCAGTGAAGTTCTTCACGAAACAAAATCAGTTTTTAATTTCCCAAAATAATTTATAACAAGAATTACTCGTAACCCGGCTTATTACTTCTAAATGTCTCATATCAGAAGAAGGATGTCTGACCGTTAGCAGCAAACATTATTGATCGTTTCCGTCCTTCTACGGGTATGTTAAGACGTCGATCCCGGTTATCTTTAGATTGCAGACGATAATGTCGGAAGCATATATTTAAGCATTAAAAAGACTTCCGACACTTGGTCTGACGACCAGCCCAGCCCGTCGACTAAACCGCACTTGATGAGATTTTTACGCACTACGTTTCTTCAAAATTGGCTGAAAGACAAATTCATGTCAGTGATGCATTTGGTGATGCTGACGTACATGGGCGACGCTGACCACTGCGGACCACTTTACCATACTTACCATAAACATGTGGCTCGTCCGCTTTTTAAAAACTATTTAGTCATAGATCCGTAGACGAATGGGTGAACCGACCAAACTCTGACAATTACGCTATAGCAAATTATTATAACTTGAATTTAAAATTAATTCAATTAAATTTATACTTTAGTTTATATGTATATATATCACAATATATATACACATATCACAATATTAAAACCCTTCACAACCATAAAAGAAAAATCCATCACAAATATTTATTTAGAAGTGACAGATTTTATATAGTGCCAGAGTTCCATCAATTTAATATTCCATATAAAAGACAGAATATAGCCGTAATAATAATACATAATATTATATCACCATCTGAATTTACTCACAGAGTCATGATTTAAGCTTTTTTTAATCTACTCAAGACTAAAAATTATAAAATAGTGCGATGAATAAATTATTGAATAGAAAACTAATTAAGTGATCATATGCCTTTCAGCTAACTTTCGATAAATATACTAAATAACAGTAATAAAATACGCTTAACACCAAAATCCTTCCAAAAACTTTTTTACTTCACAAAATCTCGAAATTTATTTACAAAACAGTTATTGCAATCCCACGCAAAATACGAGGTGAATAACACAAATATCGTTAAATGCAACACACACACACACAACACTCAAAAGTACAATGACCGTTGGAAAGCTGTAAAAAATGTAATGGTATAAAAATATAATATTAAATGTTTACATCAAACAATGGCTTGTCCGACATCAGACATACTTAAATAAGGGTAACGTCAAAGAAACACTAGTTATTGTCAAAAGTAGTAAATGATCATCAAAATGACTTTTTATTGTAAAATTATAACCAAAGTTTTCACATCTTACTATCCTATTAGAGAGATTTATTTAGGCAGAAATAACGCATTAATTTGTTCGCTAAAGTTTCGTGATATTTGAAGTGCAGTCGCGACTAAAACAGCTGGAACTATTGTTATTTTAGATTTTATTTCTTTCGTGTTTAGTATATGTTTTTGGTAAAAGAGCGTGGGGTATCAACGTATAGTAAAGGTGGTCATTATATTTAAACCCTTAAACAATTATATTATTTCCGCCAAACGCATAGTTTTTTATTAGCAATTAATGACTGCAAGTTGCATCTGATTTAGTTAAACCATCAAAGTGTATTGGTATCAAAATCAGAACACTAATTAAGATTACAAATGATTACATAAATTTTAGATAAAAAAATACTAAGTTTTATATGCACATGCAGCAACTAACAATTGAATAACTGTTCGAGTGTTACAAAACCACTTACGTTTCTTCCTCCTTATAACACCCATTTCCCGACCAAAGCCGGTTCGAGATAACTTCCGAAAGAGGCTATTACTAGTAATACTCGTCGGTTAAGCACTCGATATAAAAGGCCTCTGTATTCGTACATCAATCAAGCGTGCACCGGCCGGCTAATCTGCCTAGCGCATTCCGAAACGGTCATCGTCCAATATCAATAATAGGCTTATGGACCGGCAGCGGCTGCATTGAAAAATTGTTCGTAAGCAGACCGATGTCTCTATTCGACGAGTTCAATGAGGCTCAAAGAAATCGATTTACGGTCGGGCAGATTACGTAGCCGAATCAAAACAAACGTATCGAGGGCACCGAACTAAAAACTCAGTGAGGCATGCGTGCGCGCTGCCCGAGGCGCATGCGTTGACGGAATGCCCAGCAACCACCGCGAGATGTGGAGGCTGTGGCGCCGGCGCCCGCGCCCGCTTCCTCGCCGCTCGATTAAAAATAGAAAGTTACAGCCTGGCACATACCCGGCTCCTTTTTATTTTTATCCTCGAGTTACCCACCCATTATCTACACCGATAGATCGCATCGATGTTGCTGAGCTTTGAAAGCACTTTCGATTTTCTACAGGTACTCTTATGTACCTGCTAAATGATCTGTATAATAAAATACGACTATTTTGATGATTACTCATGCCCATGCCATGTTAGTGTTGCCAATAAATCAGATTGCCTACATTCTAAACATTAAAAATAACGAACAACAAAAGGTTAAAATAATTCACATTTAAAATCTTAAGTCAATAAAATTTAGAGAGTGATATTTTTTAAAGCTGAAATTGAAATATGTATAAATGGAAACAGTCAATACAAGATCGCATTACGGCAATTAGAATTGCTAATAAGCTCATTTAAATTTATACAGTAATCGTTGACACTTGACCGGAATTTAAGTGATGACTAATTACAAAAAATTCTCTAACAACTATGCAGTACGTAGATAAAACTCAAATTGATTTATTACACTAATGATAGGAAATGGTGTAGTTTCCTGATAAGAAGCGTACTAAGTCATCAGCTTACGCTTCGAGCTGGACAACCAGTCAACAAACATAATTGCTCAATTCCCTTTAATTAAGGCTAGCTAATTCTAGGGAGTATGGTAAAATGGCAGATAACAACTCGGCCTACCAATTTACAACAAGTAAGAGAAAATTAGAAACTACGAAGTGAAGCGGGATGTGGCTTTCAGTTTAACAGCAGAATTATCAGACAGGACCCGAGCGATTAAGGCTTTCCAATAGTCGTCAGACTGGTGATCTACATATTGAATCGCACCTTGCTGCCCACAATGACAAATTATATGCAAGGATGCCAATTAGATGCAGAACGCATCAAAATGCGTGCTTGAACCTACTTTATTATGCTATAATGATATAAACTTGTTTAAAATTAATTTGATTGTGACGCTTACGTAGTCGTTGAAGAATTTAGGATGCGTCGCCAAGTTTAGAACATATATCATACTGGTCAAAAGTTCAAAACTATAAAGACCAAAAAGGATAAAATGTAATTTTATAAAGAGAACTTTCTAAGACAAAGCAACTAGACGGACGAAGAGCGAGTCGAGAACGGCGAGCGAACAATCAAGATGGAAAACGGAGAAGCACGTTATGTTGGATAACGTATAAGTTAATTAGCGATCGTGTTCGCAGGGTATCGTATCCACCGTCGCGCTTCAATAACTCATTTCACAGGTTCACTTTCAAGATCGCCGTATGAATGCCCGCGGCGCGGATGTAAACCGCAACGTACCTTTTTTGAGCTTGCGCTGATTGTCTATATTGTGTTTATGCGGTTTGGCTGCCGGCCGCCATGAAAGTGGAATGGGAGAAATTCGAGCTAGGGCATATCGCATATAGGGATCATTACGCCGAGATTGATTTAGATAGATGGAAAGAATTAGAAGAGAAAGGTTTGAGCCGACACAAAAGACAAGTAATGGTGAATGTATGTTCAGATTACTAACGCGATAACATACCAATGTGATAATGATAAATCATGTACGTTAAATTAAAAAAATACATTTTTCTAATGATAATAACTGCTCTATTAATTTCACGTTGAAAGCTAAAACTTTACGACCGATCATGTTAAACACAAAGCAAAAAGAAAGGTTCGGATGTTCAAAAGTAATTATGGTGCAGCGAAAGGTGTTTTTGTATACATCATAATAACATCTCACAAAATCCAATCTATGACATTACCTTATGGTTTCGAAAGTAATAGCAGGCAATTTATTTTGTCACTTGATTGACAGTACTCTTAATGTGGCCAACGGAACGTAATAGAAACATTTTTATCTAACGCATATTACAATTATCTCCTTTAATAATGCGAATGATAGTTTTATATATATGAGAGAACAGAGGTCAGACATCAAGATTCGGAATACAATCGCATGATAATCAAATACAGATAGAAACGTTGAACACATACGCAATTAATAAACCAGAGTTTATGACCAGGACTTACGATGATGCGTCCTGGACTTTAGGAAGAAGGAAAATCCTCGAACAATGTACAGGTACACAAAGAACAAGTTTTCGATGAAGCACCTTTTTTGCCTTAACTGTTAAAGATCCTTCCAATTACGCAGATGTTTGCATTCTTAGACCAGCTCATATACCGTTTTTGCCACAGCACAATGACTCCTGCGATTCCGCGTAGATCATTCCAAGTTATCTTAGTTATTTAGTCTAATTTTAGTTAACTAATACGCCGTTTTACCTACTATCGAAATTATTTGACATGTAATCACCGAGCAAGACACCGATCAACGCAAAATAATTAAAAAAACAACATATTTAAACTACATTGAAACTTAACTAAGCTTTCTATGATATCTTATTTCTTTTCGACCCACAAATAATGTAATCATAATTAAAATTTCTAAACAAAATTATTCGGCTGGATAGCATGTGCTATTCTATAAAATTTGAATGCCAATAACCCGTACCGCAGACAATGTACTTATGTAAAACTAAAATCAATTTTGTTCAACCAGTCTCCCATAATTGGAAACAAAGCAACACGACCCGATAGAGTAGCGAAACAGCGAGCAGGAGAATGCAAATAGAAATTAAATGTAAATATAACGTTATTCGTAGCGAAGCTGTGAGTTCATCGGTGCCAATCGTGTACGTCTCCTTTTCTATCGGGCATCGCCGCACGAAGTCGGCCGGGGCTGCGCCCGCGCAGGGCCCCGTCGCGCGCCTTGCAACCAAATGGTACCAAATCAAAAGTAACGCAACCAATAGATACATTCTAAATACATTTTACCATATAGATCTTCGTTTGAAAACGACTTTTTTAATATTTTCGTTCACGAGATTAAATATTATGTAGATTCTTTTTATTGTGAGTACACGATTATTTATAGAAGATTTTCCTATTTATATCAAAATTAATAGACAGGCACAGGTGTATCGGAGCGAGGCGACGGCGTGATACTAGTAAGTAAATATAGCCCTGCGAATGGTAATGTTCATTTTTGAGATTAACGAGAATCGTTTGCAGTCGGGAAATTGACCGAACGACTAAAGTCAAAATTTCCTAAATACTTCCGATATTACGTAAAGTACCACTTTACTAGTTTAAAGTAAAACGTTGAGTAACGTCCATTATATTATTCATAATATGTTATTTCATTTCAACAGACTTCATTTATATTTTCATTTCAACAGATAGTATATGATACTGTAGTTAAACCGACGTACCGGAGTCGTGCTCCAAGAGCTCCAACCACTATCAGTCAGTATCAAGGATGCAACTGTAACTACTGTGCTGCCTGTTTAGTCTGTATTTCAACGACGTGCACTATCGAAAGCGCATCCGTTATATTTGTTATTATCCAGCCGGGCACAGCCTCCGCGGATACAACTCTTGTACTTTCCATCTGATAACTACAATGAAATAACGGTATTATAGTATATTCGAGCGGAATGGACATTTCTATCTTTAGTTACGTAACCAAATGTTTCAGATTCGGTATTATGTAAAGTTTAATAAATAGATTTATCTAATCTAACATCGATCATACTTTCGTTGTTTAAAATGTCCTAAATAAAAACAAAATCATGTTCTACAGTTAATGCAGCCGAGTTGCTTTATGATGTATGTATGGTAATTCAAAATTAAAACTTGGAAAAACTGACACATTGTATACATAATATACGTTAGACAAAAACAGATTACACAAAAACACATATAAGATATAATTTGTCAAGCAAAATCCACAGAAATGAACTATCGCATTTTAGTATTTTCTGCACATGATAGGAGTCAAAAAGCCCTTTTCGCTTTGCAAGACCATTTTAATAAATAAAATTTTTAATACTCATGGTACGTGGATTTAAACATTTATCGCCTTACGCCATACGTAGGGCATAAAAAAACCTTGAATTAAAAAGAAAAATATATATAAAGTAAAAACCAACACAACCGTCGCGTAAAATCAGGCCTCCGTTATCTGTTACAAATTCTTAAAAAAATATCGAGATAAATCACAGTTTCACATACCTGGACTTTCACATACATAGGTTTTGACTTTTAACATTTTTCATTTTTCACGGTTGTAACATTTAAAAAAAAATAACTATCTTCCAAAACAAAGCATAACACGCATAACGCATACATTTGTTCTAAAAGCGTAAACAGATGCCTTACTTGCTTTGAAGGTGAATTCCATTATCGAGCACATGATACCGCGCACCACGGACTTTGTTACCGCCATTTCGGCGTACAGTTATAAACACTTGACGTTGTTTTAGTACAGCAATACAATACTGGAGCATTAATCAACAGGTGTCCTTAAAAAGGTCCGTAACGCAAATAACGTAGTGCCGTGCGAAGGTCTCCAGGAGCGAGCCATCGTGTCAGTGTGGTTCATTAGAGCGCATATGTAAGGGCGATGACAAACCTGCTACTTCCAGAGCAATACCGCGTGATGTAAGACCATCTGTTGTGTTGTTGTGGGCTGCATCCGACACATAATGCATATTTAGAGTTTCGAAAACCGGTTTTATCCAAATAGGACTACCTGACCTCCCATATAGGTACATAAGGAGGAATTTTTTGCATCTGCCGAAGATATAAAAATATTCAGAATAACATTGAAGTTTTCGTATATATCGGTTATTCAAATTCACCATTTCAAATGCATATTAAGCTTAAAAATCAAATTTGTTTTACGCTGCAATTCTCAGATGACCTGTGACCTTCATTTTCACGTAGAAGGTACAGAGATAATAAGAACCCCATATTATTTACAACCGAAGGAACACGAAGACTTCTACAATAATTTTGTTTCTTGATCAGATGGTCTTAGTACGTAAAGAGAAAAGTAGAATCTAGTTACATAGTTGCCAAATCGGACGCGTTCGTGGAATCAGATTAACATCTAAATTACAAGGCAGTAGAATTGAATGTAATCCTACTACTTAATGATACTATTTGCGAGAGGAAATAGTAAGTTTGCCATCAGCCTAAGTATAGGGAGAGAGTACCGATGCTATTGTTGTCCGGCCCCAGGGAGGCTTAGCCCACATCCCGCCCTAGTTGCGCACACACGCATTATTACCAACGTAGATATAACGAGAGCTGTGATCATAACTTAATGTGTGATAGAAATAATAAAAAAAATACATTTACAAGTGAAATCACATCTGAACTGCCTTTTAGATTTGAACGTCTGCTCAAATCACTAGTAAAATCAATTGAGTTTGATCGAACTTAAATTACCAACATATATCTAAATTACGCATCGGAAAAATTGTAAAAAGTAATTCGCATTCTGTACTGGATACATAAGCCAATACATTGTCATGTCTTTCATCCTATTGAAAAGCATCAAACTGATGCTAACATTGTACAGGTACGTAGATACTTTATTGGTTTTCATAAAGCTAATAACATCATTACGCATGTTCTAACGTCTCATAATCGTCGATATCATTAGCTTCACTTGTATCGTTTTCAACAGTGTATTTGTGCAGCATCTACTGAAAGTGAAAACATATCTGCAGTATTAGACATCTACATCAGTTTCTATTTAAAGCAGCTTTCTAAAGCTATTTTCGCTCCAAGTAAATTAATTTAATCCCAGAATACGAGTATCAAAAGTGTAAAGACAAGCTTTAACTATAAATTAATAATTATCTAAAAAATGTACATTAAAACGACATACCATATCCGTGTACGACTGGTTCCTGTTCACTTATCCGTACTCGTCTTATCCCAGATCTTAGTGGCAACGTGTAATGTCCAGGGGTCGGTGTGTTTCGCTCATGACCATAGTTCGTGTATCTGTCAGACATCGGAATGTCCTTCGGTTGTTCATAAGAATATACATTTGTACGTGGAAGAGTGCCGTATACCTGACTTCTCGGATCATAAACTGGTTGATAACGAGGCTGAGCAGGATAATGTGAGGGATCCTGATATCTTGGTCCTCCATAATCAATGTACGGATTGTGTCTATCTCGAATGCCATATCTGTTCGTTGGTGGTTGTTCGTATTGATTCAAGACTTGTAGACTCTGCGCCGGATATCCATATTGATCTGGTTGTCTGCGATACTTGTCAAGTATATCAAATGTTCTATTCTGTGGCGCTTGATAACGATCCGTAGCAAATATTTCGCTTACGGGCAAGACGGAACTATTATTGCTCGCGATGCTTCGATTACTCCTCATACTACTTCTTGCACTGTTGCGGCCTAATGAACCGTCTCCACGTACACTCAACTTAACTTCCAATCTTTTGTCTTTCATTATTTCGCCTTCTTAAACACTTTTTGTAAATTTATATTAATTAATCCTTCAGCAGTGTCATCGGTCTGTATCGCACTCCGACATTAAGGCGCTTCAATAGAAAGGCTTCTCAAACATTCAAACCGATTAATAATAAATTACGATGCTTTATTGCCTAGCAAAGTAACGCATCATGCGAAAGCATCATACAACATTATTCATGACAGATGACTAATGACTTGGGATGTATTAGTAGATGCCCACTAGCTTGCGAACAAGCTCGGTGCTGTCCGAGTTAATTGAGGTTAAAACTTTGTCTGAACCATCGACTGGCCTAAACAAAGGTACTGTCAATTCGCGTAGCGGGCGGGATTGCCTTCCTGATGAGAACAATAACATGTGACAGGAGAAAACTCCGTCGTTGATTCGTGAGATCGCCGCTCGTGCACCTTGCTTCTATAGCTATTGGATTATTTCAATTTAAATTTTACGTACCGTATTATTACAGTATTTTATATTGCACAGTCGTGAGTAGTGTTTGTCTTGGTATTTATCACTCGAAACCTCAATTCATGGCACGACTTTATTTCAATAAAATGTCAAATAATTTTAAAAGCACTTCATCCGTATTGGAACTAGCACAGAATACAAGTGACGCTGATACGGATACATACATTGAGCACATCACCAACAATGGATCACTTTATTGGATAACTCGTTATTGGAGAGTTCTTGGCCACTGTCGCGTTGTAGCTCGGGGCTCTCGTAATTATTCCGAGTGATAAGATAACGCAGACAGTTCAATAGCACTGTGAATGCATAGAATAAACACCTGCTTAATACGAGTATTCTACTAATTTCCTTATTAATTATATTTAACCTTGACTTATTCTTTTAATATCTGAGTCATAATATGCAAATTTTAATGTTCAGGAAAAGTATACTTGGTTTATACAATTGCTTACGCAGTAACTAATCGAGATAAAAATACGAATTAATATATGTGGAACTTATTATTTGACTTTAGACAGTGACAGTTCACTTGATGAAAAATCGATACTCGTAAAAAAGTCTAACAGATATGATATCTGGCAACTACTATAAAAAGATACATTTTTCAAGTTGTACTTTGACTACTTTGTACTATTGTATTTTGTTTTATTTTGTATTTTTGTATTATTGTTGTACTTTGTATTATTAATAGAGAGACAACATGCTCCATATTTCACGCAGAACAATATTCGAAACAAATAAAAATTGCCACCTTGGCCTAGTTGCAAAACGATCGAAATCGTATGGAATTTTATCTATAAGTGAACGGTCGTATCGAGAGGGTGTGGTACTTATGTTCATATGTTGCAGTTACACAAACGGAAATCACGCATCAACGTATCAACAATTAAAAGCAAAATTAAGTCGAGCTGAAAGTAAGTGAAATGAAACAAGACCGCCAACTGGTTATCATGCAGTTATTACAGTCACTCACAACTAACTGGACATTAGTGTCTTCGGCCACATTTAAATATAGCAGTTTTCAAGACAACATGGTACTCTACGTAAACATAACCGTATTTAATGCCAATGTAACAGAAAGTTTATTTTTAAAGTTTTTAAGTAAGCAGAAAATTACGTGCATATCAACACCGGCTAATCTGGACTTGTACAGCGAATCACGACTTCCGTGTCAGACGATCAAAGTGACAATACGGTTCAGTACAATCTGTTGACATGTTAGCATTGTTTACTATGTAACAATTAGACAATAGGTAAGTATGGCCTCGCGACTAATCCTTCAGTTTGTGCGATGTATTGAACAACAAGCATAGGTAATTACTAGTATCTTTCCATCTATATTTCATTAGTCATGCGCAGACAACAAAGTAGTGGCCAAACTGCGTTACGTTAATGTGATTTAATTTTCTTCACTATTTTATCCACAATAACACTCAAATGTCACAGCACTAGCAGTCAAATTACAGCACTAGCACAGTGATCTTTACGAACTATTTTAGTGATTCATATTTCGCATTACAAAATCAACAAAACATCGAAGCACTCAGTGACTCGTCGGACTATTTTCGAACAAATGAAATCAAAACAAGACGAACTATCCGCCTCCGTATGACTACAGATAATGATTTTCTATCGCATACTTTGCAATCGAGTAGCACGCGACGTTAAACATTAAGATTTGTAAAATTTCACTGCATTCAGCGGAATCCACAGCTAACTTCGTGTGTGTGAAACACTGGGAGGAAACGTAGCAAAATGGCACGTTGAGTGTGTAGATAAGCTGATAACGATACCGATTGTATGGCGGCCACAAACATTGCGTATAAACGGTCTCATTGCTCGGGTGTTGAAAATGCAGATGTTCAAACATGATCTTAGAACGTAAACATCAAACTTACGCAAGACATTGAAAGGTCATAAACAGATCCAAAATTGATTTTTCAGTAGATTCATTTAAATAATTCGCCGCGATAGAGACTTTAGATTAGATAGTACTAAAAATAACCTCGTACACTCAAATAACATTCAAAATGATGTCACAAAAATGTCGTAATCTTCTGACGAATCTAATTGTTGTGTGATTTATTGGAATGGAACGAAATACCCGGACGCATAATGACGGCAACAGAAATCACGACACTTTGACAGAAATCTGTAACTACAAATATGTTTAATAAATATGCACAATAATATAATAATGAAACAACAATGTGATACCAATCTACCGCGCCAAGACAGAGAGGTGGACGTTTACTCTAGACCTCCTCAGCTCAGAAGAGACCCGTGCTCAGTAATGGGCCATTAATGTGACGAAGCTATGATGTACCACTAAGCCTATGATAATACTGCGCTAAGGCAAGGCCAAGGTGGTAAGGCCCGAGATTCCTCTAAAAGCCTCTACAAATCCAACATTTTACAACCTAACACCGTAACATTACAATAAGCCTTGTTAGGAAAAAAGTTATTTGCCTAAGTACATTAAATAACTATAGTCCGTGACTGTAAGAGCGTGCTCAGCCAGGGATCCGGGCATTATCTTGGGTCAGTTATCACTGAGGCAATCATTATTTCTCATAGATAAGCCCGATAGCAAAGCAAAGGGATAATTAGGGCTCTTAATTGACTTAAACATTCCATTCACCAAATAGACATTATGGCTTTTCACAATTTCTTATAACTTATTATCAATATCTCGAGATAATAAACTATAAGAAATACTTATTGTAGATATTAAATCTGTAACTGATCGCTTCTGTACATAGAAGATATATGGAAGAAACTTATAGGGAGGGGGGAGGTTATAGTAAGGAATGGAACCCAAACAACAATTTTAGAATTATTGTCTGTTTATATGTTTGTCTGTGCTTTTGTACGCGTTAATGTCAAAAATTTTAATGCGGTATTCAGTGATGTATTGTAATTATTATTTTTATTGAAATCGGTGCACATATAAAAAAGATATGACAATTTAAAGAATTTCGTTCATACAAATTCCGCGCGAACGGAATCGCGGGCACGGCTAGTTATGAAATAAACTGGTTGACATTATAATTTGTCGTCTGCCAGAAGTTAATTGGTATCACATTATTATAATATATCTACTTATCGATTAACAATTTGTAAGCGGTAAAAAGTAGTTGAGAGGGACCTGTCGACACAATACTGAAATATTTTTATTAAGACAACTTTTTCAGTTCAATCGTATTTGCTACGGGCAAGCTTATTAACATTTCTATTTCTCAATACAGGTATACATTCCGATTATAACATACTTCTACGTTGATCGTCGCCAACTGATGGTGCAATCATAAATAAGTCTTTAACGACAAAGGGCACGACTCTTTTATTGTACTCTATCCTAATTTAAAAAGTATCATTCAAACTGAATCCTCCTTTCAGGTTCAATTCATCCTCTTTCTTTACGAGATAAATACTGCCAGTTCGTATAGAAAACCGAAAGTTTCGGGTCTGAACAATGAACTAGCGAGATGTTCGTGACATGAGACTAGCGACTGCGGTCACGACACTCACGACGACTACACGACGCTCCATCGGGGGATGTCGCAACACGCAGTCTCTGCCTGGAGTCAGGTCAAGCCTTGGATAATATGTTAACTCTACAGGACTCCAAGGTTTTTTCATAACATTATATTTTGATTCGAACGATTCCGTAAGTGCTATCTGTAAGTCTAAGTCAATACTTCGTGAGTTACATGCCGCTTCTTTCGAGACTACTCGGCGTAGGGATTTGTTGTAATCGTGTAGTTTGACATTCGAAAATTGTTTGTAAAAACCAGCATCAAATAAATCAATTTGAATATAAAGGGTTGCTCACGATTTGTTAGACTTATAATATACTATCATGAGTACCCATAAATAACATAAAATAAATATAGAATTTGAATTTATCTATATCTTTCTCTTGAAATGCGTATTCTCTCCGCATTGAATTCGACGAACTAATGATATTGTTAGGCTGTACAAAAGCCCTCGGCTTTATTATACTGCACAACCTGCTCTAGAGGATGCTGAGAGTTAAAGGTCACCGTCCTGCAATACTTTCATAGGCGCTAAAGGTCTCATCCTACAACAACGAACAGAAGAATGTGTAGAGTAGGTACGAGTACATTGCTTCATTAGTTTCGTATGATGTTATGTATCGTGTACAAAAGTAGTAATATATGATTTATGTTAAAAAATATCTACTCACCGTCCTGAACGTCTTCCGCCGTTTCTTCCTCGTCAGTCTTCTGATCCTCGTGTTGTTCTCTTTTCTTTATCGCCTGCAATGAAGAAATGTGTTAACAGAACGTAACGGTCGACAGCCGAAACATTACAAAGAAAACACTGACGAAATAATGCGATCAACAAAAACGCGGCATTTAAAATAAAAACTAAACAGCAGTGAGTTATGTTAATCGTGACTATATTTACAGATAGATAAATAAGCGCCAAACATGTAGGTTAAATGGTTGAATAGAAAAACACTATGCAAATAAGGCAAGCCAGACAAAGAGCTATGTGATTTTTCTAGCAAACTAATCTCACCCGGGCAAGCCATTCTCCAGCAGCTTTTAGGCACCTCATTATCAATAAGCACAGGTATAGCACACCTCGGTCACTAAATACTACATTTGTCTAACATCACTTGCAAGTACTACATCTGTATGACTAAACATTTACAGTTAAATCCGAACACACCATCGTCGTGTACTGCACTACAGAAGACAATCATGTCTGCGAACCTCACGGAGGGTCTAGAGCGAGCGATGTGGTCGAGGGCCCGTGACCATCAGGCCGTAACGCAGTATTCCGCCAATTACCCACGGTCGAGTCGTGCTCACAGAAAAGGAGCGATTCGTCGACAGATTTATTGCTTATTAACACACTTGCCGCTTTAGCCCACTTTTTAGAAAACCATAACGAACCAATTATTTTCAGAGTCAACCTATATGACGAGTGATATTCTCGGAACTGAATTCCCTTTCCACGCCACAACAAAGTGTTTACTATATGCACCTGTTGCTTTATTGATCAAAGAATAGCTCGTTCGCAGGCTGCGGCGATCTCACGACTCTCATTGTTTCTCTGTTCCCCGACGAATGAGAAATTTAGACGTGGATCGCTTTTACCCTTTCGCGTGGCATTACGTAGTTTACGTTAGCGTTATAGATAGCGTCGTGATGAAAAGCGCACGATCACAATCAGCTGCAGGAACGTTATTAAATGACAATTAACGAGGGCACGTACCGCGAAAACTAATTACATATTGCCACCATTTCTAAATTATTTAAGGGAAAATATTGGAAAGATCTAACATGAGTACCTAGTTGGTTTTGGAAACTCGACATCGGCGCAAAGTTCAAAACCATCTATTAAATTCATTTCAAGCTACCGTCTTATCATTGCAACGATAGTATTATAAATTTATTATCAAATTACTTTCTACGACTTGCACTCATTTTATCAAAATAATTAAAATGCAATTTATATTTAAAATACAAAATTATTATACATGTCGGCGAAAGTGATATGAAATAACTAGATATTGACACCAGAAAAATAAACACAACAGATCTAAAAAAAACTATCTGTCAGGCTGTTGTCTGTCTTGTTGGTCTAGCAGTTAGAAACTTGACTGAAAATAATAAACTATACATAACAATAGTATTAGTAATAGTTTACTTTTATAGGCATCTTACACACAAAGCTCAGCTTTCACACAAAAGCTACTGAATGGATCTGTTCATTCAGATTAATTTCACACAGAGATATATTATTATACAATATTGTTATTATACAATAACACATAGAGTTAACTTTTTATCTACACACCACGCGGGTATACGCCGCGGGCGGAAGCTCGTGTTCTACAATAACATATTAATATGGGTATATCATTTAAATATGTAATCACTGTTTCAGTAAGTCCATAATATTATAAATCTCAATTCTAAGATCAACTGTGTCAAACAAGAGTAGCCCGAAGCGAAATTTCGTCACGATTAGACAATTACATGGTATAGAGATCTGAAGATGGAGACTTACAGACATTGACATTCGTGTCGTGAACCCTGTGCCGCGGCGAGGTTGACGGCTATCGCTTTTATAATAATACCAGAGATTAACTAATGATCCCGTTAACAACGGCAGTAGAACCATGGACGACTGGAAGGAAATCCAAGTTTTGTGATCGGATTACATTACTACCAGTAATATTTACTGCCTAAAACTAACCGATTTGATTATAAATAAATTTGAAATATTGTTATACCTTTTATTGAAAGACTCCAATATGAGGAAACTAGCATACAATTTCGTGATTGTTATTGTTAATCGTCGAGGAGTTCCGTTGTCTAGGGCCAATCATCAACGTCTTGGTTATCATAAAATGTCAGCGGAATTGAAGTCACAATGCAAAATTTCAGTTACGTCAAGTAAAAGGAAGTAGTTTTAATTCATCTTGCAAGAGTCGACTCAAACAAAGTAATATACAAACAAACACTGCAAGTTCATTAAGAAATTGTGAAAATTGGAATATTACGGAACACTCGAAATTTTAGTACAAAACAGCATAATCACGTAAACCAATGTAAGCACGAGTAATTTTGATATGAACAGATGGTTTTAAAATAAATTCCTAAAGAAGACATACTTGATCATGTAATCTGTAAATTACATAATAAAAAAATAAACTGCTTAAACATTTATAAAAGCATGTTGAGCTAAAGAAATATGGGAGATATCGAAAGGATTACGGAACTTAAATTTCTTCCTTTCTCTCGGATACAACATTTTGGTACAACTTGCTCGACTTCGTGACTCATGCTCTACTAAGTGAATAATTTTATTTACGTGAGAACTACCACATCGGTTATGTCATGTGACTACTGCGTCTCCGTCCTGTTACTCTGGTTGATCAGCCTTGACAGGTGATATGGCAGATTTAAATATTCAATCATCGCGATACACTTATGTAGATGATTGTTTTTATAAAAATGAATCGATAAATTCGTAACTGTTACAGACTGACAGACAACCTGAAATAGTGGACTAAGAGCATGAAACTTTATATTTAGGGGTACATTTATTTTATTTTATTTATTTATTCATGTGCACAAATAATCTTAAACTGAGTCGATATTGATAAATTATGTACAATAGGCACTGCTTATTTCAAAATGAAATGACTTCCAGCAAACCTAGTATTTGATATTTTATATGAGAGGCTAATTTAGTGTGCACAACAACAATTAACTTAAGATATACGAGTTAGGAAGGGATTTTTGTAAAGCATCTCCTAAAGAGGTTAAAAGGGGGTTTGTATGGCAGAAACCAATGACGACAGTCTTCTAAACGTCTTATATATCTTTCTAACAAAAAAATCTGTCAGTGTGTGTTGAAGAGGCGGGGTAGAGTCAGAGTTATGCAACATGATTGGGGCATTAACTTGCGCCATATACGGTCTAAGGTCGCAATATAAGGTCGATTGGTCATACGTTTTGTCTGAAACAGGTCATCTAGATCTAAACCATAAACCCATACATGACGACTTATTAGGCGACATATTCAGATCTCCACGTTTGCCCGATGCCTACATAAACTTTTATGTAATTGATGACAAACAAACTATACTAATGAGAATAAATAGCTTCATAGCAATAAATCTTATATTATTAAGTGAACATTTTTCTTCAATATGGAAATAAAATATCCTTATCAGCAATAACCTTTCATCTGAAGCAAACACGACTCACGTCTGATTTGTTTCTGCGTGAGTCGTTACGATACCGTTATAAACATGCAACAATCAGATTAGTTTCAGAGGTCAAAGGCGATCAGCATTTAAATTTACAATGAACGCCATAAGACAGTAAAAACGATGAACCTACTAAAACCATTTGTTAAAAGCAATACGTAACATTTGCTATAAGACATTGATCTGTTACTATATAATTCCAATAGTCATGTTCTACAATCGCCTATTATAGAACCAATCGAAGTCATACATAATGATACGGTTACACGTTGCGGGCTAAACAAGCAGATGTTACGATGATACGATGATAGGCGTCGGGGTACCACATCTATCATTAATGTATCGATTTGCAACCACTTAACCAGACATTAGAGCAACATCCATTAGGTGATTTTTTGTTATGAACTTTTATAAAGTAATGTAATATAAAGTAAGCTTTGTTGATTCTACTAAGCGAGCTTTAGGTTCTTAGGAAGATATAAATTATGTTTAATTTTAACACAAGTGTGACATATCTTAATATACAACTGTAAGTCCCTGACTGACATATCAGCGCCCCGCCCAAACCTCTTGAACTTTTGCACACAGATTATTTTGATTATGTAGGCATGAGTTAAGGAAGGAATTTTTGAAATTTCCACGAAATCGACTCAAAAGAAGAATTTTTCTTTATGAATAAATAGAGCTATATTTACGTACCTTTAATCTGCAGATTGTAAATGTCACAGAACGAATTTGAAGGTAAGGAAAAATTCAAGTTCAGTTGTTAATAGTTGTGAATAGTGATTGAAAAGGAACATTAATAAGCTGAACACATTTATAAGAAGACAAATAAGGGCGACACTTAAATATTACACGACAAAATAGGCAACGGAACGAAAGAACGATAGTAGTTAAAAAAAGCAGGAGTACAATCTAGAATACACGTTGATTTTACAACAATTTTAAAGCCAAACGATTTTATTAGATTGTTATTGGAAAATAGCAACATAACATAACCTTTCTTATAGGGTATAAGTTACGTGAGAAAATTAGACAACTACACTTGATGACACAATAATAACATACAAGCTGAAGCTTTGATAGTCTCAACAGGAAACAGACTAATGTCAGACTGTTGATTAGATATGATATTAATTTGTACGGTTATAGTTAAGAAAATGTTATACAAAATTAATTTTCATATTTTTTATGACTTGTGTTCTCAATTTCTGTGTACATAATTCTGTTTGCTTTGAGTTTTAACTCATGTAAATAGTAAATGATCTTGCAGTACTCGCCCTACGTGGCTGTTTAATAACTTTAAATACAACACACAACCAACCTCAAACAGAATTCACTCCAGTAGAACTAATTAATACCTTAGTATATAAATAAGATGTATTCCAGGATACAACGCCTAGACATAAATAATATATAATTCTATTTTCTATCACGGTTAAAGGTTATCGCGTTAAACGATCACCTACACTTAGACTCTACACCTATAATTCATAAAGCATTTTGATTATATTTTAATGAAAGTTCTGTAGTAATATATCAAAATAAGAAAAGATCATAAATTAAAATTAACTGTCATTAATTTTATCTGCTGCAAAGTGATCCACTGTACAAATAGATAAATTAATTGATAAATATTTATCATTTACGGTAAATTTCCTCTGGAGATGATTAATCAACTTACAGCATCATTTACATAGTACATTTACACAGAGCTATTCGCGCTGAATTATATACTAATTTTATTTGTGGGTAATTAATCACATTAGAGTCAATGGTGTAAATATTGACAACAACTTATCATATTCTGATTATGCAAATTGATATTATTCAGTCGAGTTTTGCATGCACCGAAAAAAAAATATGTACGAACACTAATTTGAAACAAGACGACGTCTATGAAAAGCACCTCAACCATAACATACTATGACCTTTCGCATCAAAGCTTATTGAAGCGATTGTAACGCCTCAGATGCACACACACAGCCTGTCTCTGAGCTGTTTTTGTATACGGAAAACACAAATGAAGCATTGCGCACGATTTATAGTTCAAGTTAATGCAATAAATCTGTTACAGCCATACATACATCAATAAAATTCAAGAGAAACATCGGTGGCTACGTTAGCTTATATCTTGTATTGAAATTCACATAAACAGTAGTCGCAAAGTGACATAATCACGTTAGTACGTTCAACACAAAGTATTTGAATACGTAGCTTGCAATTTTCCCTTGGTTTCATATACTAGAATACATAATAAGACGGATTAATTTGAGTATTGCCATATAACTATTGAGCCCATTTAAAGAAGGACAGGTGGCGATATTTTAATATTGACTTTTAATTAAGATATGTTGTCTTAGATGAGTTAAAAATATATTACAAGCATCAATTACTAACTATTTACTCATCGAAAATCCAATAACTTCCATTATCGTTTAATGAAACTGGACTGTCAACAATTATATTTAATAAATTAATGAATCTCAAAAAGTTTCCTTCGCCGTTTTTTCACCTCTTTATTGTGGCACCTTTCCGAAACGGTGGTAGATTCCAAATATTTGACGTTCATAAGTGTATTGATAATACCTGCATGAAATAAACGATTTTGATTTGATTTAATGTTTTCAAACATCAAAAAAGTTGTAATTATCAACAATGTAAAAGTTATAG
>DWKC01000020.1:0-19710 GCA_018249195.1 Racta chiria
AAAACAAATATCCTTAATGCATTTCCAATTTCAAAGCATTGATAGCCTAGTGGTTTTAACGCTGGTCTCTCGAACAGGTGTCAGGTTCGATTTCCACACGCATATCTAATTTTCAAAATAAGGCCACATACCTTTTTTATTACTAACTAGCGGACCGCCCTCGCTTCGCTTCGGTTCACCTTATCCCTGTTATCCTAAGGGAACTGTTTCCCGGGATGAAAATTCCCCCATCGTAAATGCTCATTACACTGAATAACTTTTGCTTAGACGGAAATATGTCCAATAGATCGACTGAGCTCTTGGTGTTTCTCATCCGGTGTGTCAGGTCCTTATATATTTTTTTCATACAAACCATCTCCTGACAATAACGATCACATTAAAGAAAGATTTGTTCAATTTGGTGCAGTGGTTCGGAAGTGATGAGCGTACAAACACTTTTAAAATCCTTTTATATTATTATAGTTAGATAAATTACATATTTTAAATAACATCTATAATTATAATTTATGGTAACTCTCTGAAAGTGGGACTACACGATATGGAAATACACGATATGTATTATTTTGAGTCACAGGTAATTTGTTTGTTAATGGGAACAGTGAAGAATCTAGACGAAGTTTGATAGAGGTAGGTATACTGTTTGCTTTTGAAAAATACATACAGAAACCCACATGCCCATTCACTACATAAATTAAATGAAATGTGATCCCCGTTTTTCTTATTGAGATAAGCAGCATTTTTAAATGTTGAAGTACACTAATACTACTATCGGTGTCGGTATTTTGTCCGAGCCAAATGTCCGAGTCCATCCATAGACAAAAATGTAGCAAGGAACACAGATCACAGGCAGAGGTACGTACATAGATCAAAAAATACATTAAAATCCAATATGGCTGGCTATTGCGAAAGGGGATGTTTGCGGCAATTTTTCCTCAAATCCTATTTACTTTAGCGGCTTTTAATTATTTACGAACATAATTACATTGTCTTACAATATATAATGTAAGTCCGTGTACATAAAATAACTTTTGCGTGAGTATATACTTTGAAACCGCATTTGATTTTCTCCCATCCTTGACCGATTATCCGTTCTGGTATTAGTATGTATTTTATTTTCATTTTAAATGCTTTCACCGTGTTATTTTCTTTGCAGGTTTACTGAAGATGCCATTAAATTCTGTACCAAAAACGACACAAGGAGTTAGGAAACCTAAATTTTCACTATCATTGAATAGAAATAATGCAAAAGTTTTAAGCAACGAAAGCCGGAATACTTATATTAATCCAAATAAAGTTAAGGAATCCGACGAGTCCATTAGTAATAAAGAGAACAGGCCTACGAATAAAAGACCTCTATCAAATACTTACTTGAACACATTGAATGCCGCAAAAAAATTGAAGCCCCTGGCGATACCATCGGTATCCGTAGGTATGTGTAGCAAAATTTGTATATGTTGCTCTAAAGTTTGAAGTAAAAAAATGAGTTTGTGCTTTACATCTCTTTTGATATTCCTGATAACAGATGTAGTAAGCATACATATTTGTTATGTTATTTGAAACAGTTTAACAATGTTGTTTAATAACTATGTAAGTTGGGGAAGTTGTTAATTAGTACAAACAATAACAAATATTTACTTGCTCTTGGTGTAATGTTGGAATCTTATGTCAACTCCTAGTCACTGATTTTACTTCAAAAAATCGTTTATAGGCAATTGTTTTACGCTGGAAATGACATTGTAACTAAACATTATCTGTCTTTTATTTTATTATAATAACTAAAGTATTAAAACTTATATTTGATGACTTTATTATTGTTTCAAACAGATTAGTAGCAGGCTCCATATATAAATATCTTTGGACAACTCGTACATGGCCATCTGATCCTAAACTAAGCGTTACTTTGTACTGATCTGTACTGTCTGATCACCATGATCAGACAACTGATAAACATACATATATATTTTTAAATACAAATAGATATTTTTTTACACCCAGACACAGAATAGAGCATAAAAGTCTGCCCTGGGTGGGAATCGAACCCACAACAGCTTAGCAGTCAGATCTACTACCTACCAGACCAACATTCCAGTCCATATCTTTGTAAATTGTGAATTTGACTGTTAAAAATCTACTTAAATTGAAAAATTCGGTAATATTAATTTGAATATTCTAATAATAATACTTCACTTATTTCAATTAAAATATAGTTCATGTTAACAGAGCCAGATAAATCAGAATTGGTTGTGCTAGAAAAGCCAGTGGGCTGCACTGCCATGTTGAATGGCCACCACCAATCGGAGAACCATGGTACGCAGTACTCAGGAAATGTACAGTGGAAGACACCCATTGCTACCCTATCCAACCTCGGAAACACCTGTTACTTGAACAGTGTCTTATACACTTTACGGTAAGTTAAACTTGTATTTAGAAACAGCCCTTGTTTTACTTTAGCTAGGGCCATTCTTGTTTTACTTTAGCTAGGGCCATTGACAAGTCTTTAAATTGAACTATTATTTTTATTTGTGAACTATATATATGAAATCTATAGAGTTAGAAAAAATAATAAATGACATCTTAGCTGAAATTCTTTACCATAGTTACTAAGGTTGTCCATAAATTCCCATTAAACAAATATGACATTGTATGACCAATTACTACAAATAATTTGAGTAATTAGGTTATTTACAGCAGTCATTGTACATATCTCAAGATGTTAACCCTCAAAATCTCAATGATTTTAGTTGCAGTGAACACAGTATTAACAGGTCCTTAATACAAGTCTCGCCTAGGTTAGTTGTCATTAGTCAGTTGCTTGGTTAATATTACATATATAAAAAAAATTGAATCCTCGTTTCCAGATATGCACCAAGATTCCTTCACAACTTGCACCATCTAGTATCAGATTTAGCAAGTGTAGAACAAAAGCTTGGTAGCATTAGGTTGAAGAGCTCATCGCTTGGTAGGAGTGCAGCTGGGCTCGCCTCCTCAGGCACCAGGTCGTGGAGTAGTAAAGACTTACTATCTCTCGGACAGTCTGATAACAATGCTGGCAAAAGCAAAATACAGGTAAGAGGCTTATTTTTACTATGTATGTGGATATTTAAAGAATAATATTGAGGTATCCTTTGAATAATTAATGAATAAAAATAACAAAGAACTTGTAAACCAGTTAAAAATATAATATAATGCTAATGAAATATAATTAACATGCTGTTGGATTAAAATAATATTAACTGTAATAAATAATTTCAAATCAAGGAATTACCAAGTTTTTAGATTGTTCTCAGTAAATTGGTATTGATATTTTTGTTGTGCTTGCAACCTCAGTAAAGGTTACCCTAGTGCAGGGATGGAAGGAATTTATTTATAACCAGAAATTTGAGATCATACTGATCACTAATGAACACGGGTCTCTCCTCACAACCGAGGAGACCATTCTGCTCCAGTGCGATTAGTGGCCAACGTAGGAATTTTTTAATCCTCTGACATGGCTTAATGATTGCTGATAACTACCTTTACATGCCCTCCGAAGCACAGAAGAGCCCATGATTTTTTCCACTAGCGGTCATCTATCATTCTACGGTCGGCATCAGCTGTTGCTTAACTTCCTTGATCACTTAAGATCGACGCAAGACGCCGGGCTATGAAGGTCGTGTTAAATCTGGCATAACAATGTAATCGGTTAGAAAGTTATAAACTTTCACTACATACATTGTAGAAAGCCATATAAATTGTAACTCTGTAACCACATACAAATTGTATGGTTTCATATTCCGGTACAGACAGACCTGTAGTAGAATGATTCATTGTGAACCAGGACTTATGTTTTGAATAAGTTTCAATATGTACATTTGTACTGTAGTAATATTTTGCTCTTCGTATCATTATGTTAAATACCTGTCACTCGTGAGATAAAGTTATCTAGAGGTTTATCTCTAGAAATTTGTGTCATTGGCTATAAGAATAATATAATATACCTACTATAGTAACTCTTTCTTGCTTTGATAACTTAGTATGAAATCAGGTTCTAGAAAATTGTACTATTATAATGAAAATTGTAAGTCAAGGTATTTGTAGGTCATATAATCGATAAAGTAGTTTCGTTATTGTTTGAATGCGTTTTCATGTATTTTTAGAGAATGCTTGATTTTATAGCATCTACTATGAAACTGCTATCTACTCTTGGTATTTGATTGAAATGACGCTAGATGGCTATACATATTATTAATAACTAGCTATGAACCCGACTCCGTTCTCGCGGAATTTGTATAGACGGAATTCTTTAAACTGCCATATCTTTTTTATTTGTGCACCAATTTCAATAATAAAGTGTTAATCACTAAGTGTCAATCTAAGCTAAGCCCAATACATCCGTGAAAACCGCATTCAAATCGGATCATCCGTTTCTGAGATTAGCCCGAACAAAGGCACAGACAAACAAACAATTAGACAAAAATTCTTGGTTGTGTGGTACAAAATGGTTGTCTGGTGTTTTATTCCTTACTATGAACCAGGGCAGGGTTTGTGGTAGTATAAGTATCTTCCATACATATTCCATATACAGACAGCGATCAGCTACAGTTTTATTATATATATATTTGATGATTACAAAACATCAACCTTACTTGGCCTACCAGAAACTCAATAAATATTCTATGAGTTTGGTGTAATTGTTTCTATTCTATATGATATTATAGAGTTCATAGCTAAGGTTAATATATATCTTTGTATAACTTGTGTGATTGGCTGCAATAGACCAGAAATTGCCATCTGTTTTTATCTAATAATGAAACTGACTTGGCGCATACTGAACAGACCACATGATACTGCATGTTAGAGATGACGTGTGTTATTGATGCCAATGTTATATAAGACACCGATAATAGTGACATTTAATAATGATATATAATGATTGATCAATAGTAAAGTACTGAATGTATTTAAGTATAAGTCAATAATAATTCTATCCTTCGATACCAGGTAGCCAGGCATAGCATGCAATATAATATAACATAAATATAGTGAACCTACATAATACATAATATAGTGAAACTGACTGCTAAGCTGGAGGTTGTGGATTCGATTCCCACCCAGGACAAACTTTTCACACACACGCACACGCGCGCGCTCACACACGTGCACACGCGCGCACACGCACACGCGCGCACACACACCTAACTACATGCCCTAAGTAATTACACATTTCAGATAGCAACAGAAAAACTACACGAGACATATTTAAACCTGCGGGCCGCAGAGAGCAAGTGTATTAACAGCAGCTCGGACTCAAGCCCCGACCCTTATCCGCCGGATGCCTTCCTTGCCGCCCTGAGGGAAGTCAACTCAACGTTTGAAGGTATGTTAAACCCTCTACTTATATCTGTATTGGATATTACAACCAATATTCAATGGTTTTGGTATGAGAGTAACTACTTTCTTACTTGTGACCATGTCAATAACGTTCTTTTTGTTACTGATATCCATGGGCGCCAGTGACCACTTACCATTATGTGACATGTCTGATCGTTTCTTGGCTATTTACATTAAAATCGGTAAAGTAATTAATATTCATAGCCTAATAATATTTAGGTATAATTATTATTAGAAGCGATAGGGTTTGAATGGTGGTCTGTTGAACGGGAGGCCCCGGGTTCAATTTCTGCTGCGCGCTCCTCTTATTTTCCAAATTATGTGCATATCAGAAAATATCGTGTGGAAACTTGCACTCCCGAGTGTTCTCATAAAGTACTCAAAGGTGTGTGAAGTCTTCCAATCTGTACTTGGCCAGCGTGGTGGACTATGGCCCGTACCCCTCACATCGTGAGTGGAGACCCGAGCCCAGTTGTGGGACAGTTATGGGTTGCAAAGAGATACCTAACTATAAAGTTAGAACGACCATCTGGTCGTGTTTAAGTCAAATTCTATTATTATTATTGTTGCTAAAAAATAGCGTTATAGATAAAAATAAATAAAGATAATTTCAAGCGTCTCACCGCCCAAGTAAATGTTTTTTTTATTTAGAGTTATCCTTACTGATGCGAAAGTAACTCTGTCAGGCGCGTCTAAATTTTGATGAAAATATGTACACAGATAGACTAGAACTTGAGAAAGAACTTAGGCAACTTGAAGGGGTTGAATAGGAGATAATAAATAAATAAATATGTTAGGACAATTATATATTAGAGATGAACGTTTGTATACAAGTTCGGCATTGCCTAATATTATAACCACAAAACTATTAAACACTTGATAAAAAAAAGATTTCGCGTTTTTAACATTTCGCCATGTGCAGGAATAATATCGAAGATGAAATTTGTAACACGCGGGCGTAGTCGCAGGAAAAGATAGTTGATAACCCAACTGGTTTATTTTAAACCAATGGGTTTAGTTCTCACCCATTAATGACCCGCTCCTCATGAAAGGAGAGCTAGATCATTAGCTACCGATGTGGATTGGTGTAGGGATTAGTGGCGTAACAGATTTGAAGCCGTTCGTAGGCCTCAGACTTAACAACTACTTTTGGACGATGATGACTGCTACCGACTTCACGTGCCCACCCAAGTACGGAAGCGCTAATGAAATTGTGACTACAAGGCGGTCACCCATTTACTTTCCGAACGCGCTCGTTTTTGCATAACACCAACTTCACGTTACAAAGGTTTTGTCTTCTATCACCTAATTAAACGATTCAATTCAATTCAAATTCAAAATATTTATTTCATCAAAGGAACGTCGAGCTCACTTAATGAAAGTTAAAAAATATTACAAGAAATGTAAGTCGAAATTATTACAATGTGATTATTATGCAATAGGATACCTTTAAATTTTATGAATTAAAAATCTGAAACCAATCCCACGGTAATGCCTAAAGTTTCGGCAGACAATCACTTGTTTTCTCATCTCGTCTATATTTTACAAATAAAATTCTATAGTGTCCTTCAGTAGTACATACAATACTTTTATCAACATAACTTAATGTGGGCAAAATACATTATGCGAATCTGCCCTCTGATGGCGTATGAAGAGGATTTATAAAATAAAATAAAAACTTTTTACTAGTTTGAAAAGTCCCGAGCTATGACAGTATAAAGACGTGTCTTTGACTGGGGAATCCCCGCAACAACAACTTAAACAGCTAATGTTGTTATACTAAAAGTTAGTTACTTTCATCGGAACCGCGGACACAACGAAACTGAGAAATAAAAAAAAATATTGGAAAAAAACAAGATTTTTACGAATCATTTATTCATATGTTTTCATATGCCGAAAAATAGAATACCTTAAAAAAAGGTGTGTAATTGATTAAGGATTTTCAAATTTTTTCATTAAATGTTTTTCGGCTTTGAGGCGCGAGGCCCTATCCACCGAGAAGTCGTACTCTAAAGATAAGGTCTGACTCTTAATAAGTAAAAAAATCCACAAGTTTCTCAATGGAGGTCTTCTTCCGTAAGAAATTGTAAAATCCAATGTAAAGCAAGTACGTTACATTGACTAGACAAACGCACACACGTATGTGGTATTATTAGAGATGCAAAAATTTCACATAGGCTATTGGGTCTTCCAAGCCATTCCAAGTATGGAAGAACACAAAATTTTATAGATCTATACATTTAAATGTATTTGTTTTTCCACGCGTATCTCCGAAACTCTCGAATTTAGACCAAAACCCAAGACAAAAGTCAAAAGACAAAAATTTCAAATTATGAAATATTTGAAATATTCTGGTTCTTTAAAGGTCTGGTAACTGTGACGCCGTTGTATGCTGCTAAGTTAAGTACTACCTGCACAACCTGGACCTGAAAAGAATTTCTAGGCACCACACATTTCATTACCATATTTTTATTTATATAAATCGAACTTTATTATTTTTCTAACAATATTACAATATTCAAGGGGAATTTTCCACGATTACAATGCGCATAAATATTTTTTTTGTATGAGGTAACAATTTGTGTTCGGGTATTACCCGGAAGACGTGATAAATTACATAGTTTATTGACCTTTTAAAAATGTAAACTCCTATAGCCTTTCTTAATAACGTTATCTATGGTCAACAATACCCTGTTCTGAAATTGTGTTGCCACGCTGGGTTTTTTCTTACAATATAGTAGATATGATAAAATATGTGCGACACACTTATACCCAAACTGATTGATATTTTTTTTTATAAATAAATCTTTTATTTCTTCTAACTGTGCCTTAAAGACCTTAACAAAAAAAATACAAACGAAAAATTAAAAGGCAAAATTCTTATGTATATGTCGTGGCCAGATCGTAAAATGTATCATTTAATGATATGTTTCACACCATGAAGTGGTTTTATTTCAAAATATTGCCAGCTAAAATTGACTATATCGCTTATACATCGAAGTTTCATGATATGTCAATCCACATTTCTAACCTTATCATTAAATTAGGGTGTTTATAATATAAAATTTCAACCTACTTAGAGGGCACTTTAAGCAAAGGAGAAATTTTATGAAACAAGCTAGTAGTACTAAGTGTGTCGCATCGAGTTATTATTGCTATACATAATTAATTAGTCTTTGAAAATATCATCCCAATAGTATTAAAACGCCCAAATTTCGTTATATAAACGACATGAACGGATTCTTTCCACATAGTTAACGTCATGATATTATGACTTGGTCACATAGAACAGAACAGAAGCAACGAAACCTTAACTAACCTGAAACGAAAGGGATTAGGTTTAGTAGGGTCCTGGTGAAATATCCAAATTATAATGTTTTTAATTGATTAACGTAATATGTCGTCAAAAAATCTAAAAATTAACAAATTATATACATAGGGTTTACGATTAATTTTTAAACTGAAATAGCGAGTTTATTAGACTTTTTAAATGGTAAAACTATCCTATAAGCAGCGAAGTTAGTGGAAATCAATATCATTATTCATTTACTTGTGTAATATGTCATCTAGCTAGCGCGGTTCCCATACTAATCGACAAATATACCATTTCCACTTTTCTCTGTATTCAATGAGTACGTTAGTAATATTTTAATAATATAATTCTATTAGTTTATTAGTATTATAATGACTCATATTGTATTTGTACAGATGAGACCAAAATCTTTCTAGTATATTTATTATGTCATGATTTCTCTAAATTAAAACAATTATTTGTGCGTATTATTAAACTATTTTATAATATTAACTAAAATTAAACTTATTTTAAGAGATTTTGATTTGACTTGGATGAGTTATGGTGAAGATGAGAAGAAAAAAAGAAACAAAGGAAGGTTGGCGGGATTTTTAGTCGGCGGACATTTTTTGTTGGATTGAATTATCTGGTTATATTAAATAATTTAGTATTTTAAAATATATGTAATACGTAAATAATAAAAAGAATAATATAATTAAATAAGTATTTCTATGAATCCTGACGATTATTAGTTAAATTCTTACTAAATATTAATTAGAGTCTGCGTTATTAAAGCTAAAATTTAGATTTACGGCCTTGGTAAATTTTATTTTGCGTAGTTATGTCATGATCACGGATGGCACGTTTGACTTTGATACATCTGTTAAATTTTATTTATAAAATACATGACATATTGATGTCAATCTTGATGATGAATGATTATTTTCATGGTATTGCATTTTCGGAATCATATTTTGATTATGATTCATAAATTAAATTAATTTGACTTTTATTTATTGAATAATATAAGCAAGTATCAAGAACGTTTTACGTCTTTTAATAAACGAATACCATACTATTTCAGAAAATTTCAACTTTCATCAAAATATAGACTCAAATTGAATGAATCGAGTGGTTGGCCCAAATTTAGTAGTTTTTGAAAAATATATATATGGCAACACCATGTTCGCTCAACCAATAATCATAGGCCGCATGAATCCTAACAGACGTAGTGTTGTTCATGGCGAATAGAAATCGATTATTAAACTGATATTCCCATAATCGATAATTAAATAAATTATACGTAAAATTATTTGGATTTCGGTTGCTTGGCTACTTCACCTCCATTCTCCATTTGATATTGCATGGATTTATAATTTAAATTTATATTCTAATTATTTCAATTTTACACCATAATTTTATACAATTAAATACATTAATGTATCGATGTACGGTTATATTATATTTGTATAAGGAACAATTAAGTGCTTTTTATAAGTATAATTAATATCTACGAGAGACATCTAAAGAAAAATTAATGATGATTGATTGTTTATTCTTCTCAATGAAGCAACCTTTTTGAAACGTGGTAGACTCAAAAAAATATTGTCGTTGGAATAAACGAATTTTGAAATGGAATTTGAATGAATATTTATGGCACCGTTTTAACGTTTCGTTACTCATCCTTAGAAGTAAAAAAAAACATGTAGCTACTTTTCAGTACAAAGTTATAACTAATTTTATTCAGTATCAGTATGCATAACTAATATTGTAACACCGTTACGTTACGCGTAATAGCGTCATATTCCTTTCGAAAAATAAATAATATCTAAATGTTATTTTCGAGATTAACTGTACAGAAACTAGTATTATTGTGACTTAAATTGTATTTAGAAAACATTTGGATCGAAAACTGTCACGTGTGCGTCGTGTGACCTGCTTATGGGTTTTAATTTTTTTTTTGTAAAGTCATTACAAGTTTACGGTTTACGAATTGTTTTTCTTTACTTGTGAAGACATTGTTTCTTGCTGCATTCAACTATTTCTGGGACAATGGACGGTATCTTATAGGTTTTGATTACCTTGAGAATTACAAAAAAATCGCATGAATTGTGATGTATTTTGTTTGATTCGACATTAATTTCATCTTGATACTTCCTTTTGAAGTAGGAAATACTGATTTCATCTATATTCAAGGATATATCGATATAGGTATAAGTATCTCATGTTGTAGATACCATAGGACATATGTAGCAAACGAATTATGTTTTATGATTATTTTATTTATGAATCGACTAGAGTGAAATTTGTCATTTAGATCAGAATCGATTTTACTTGTGTACGTCTCTATGCACTTTAAAATTAGAAGTATCTGCTCTAGACTTGCATTAACATTATTCTGTTCAGTTGATCGCAGTAATTCGATAACAGCAGTGTTGTAATTTAGGTAAGTCTTTTTTAAAATAACGATTTAAAGGTGCTACAGGACAGAGAGAAAGTGCAATTTTATATTTTTGAAGTGCGATTTTTTTTTTGTTAAATTTAGATTAGATTCGGCCATATTTTCCTTGTTTTGCGTTTATTCTCCTCTCTAATGGCACCTTTCGAAAAAGGGTGGTTTAGTAGTAGTTGACATTATAGTGTAAGATCGCCTTAAAATTTGCATATCATCATCAATTTGCGTTTCGATTTTTTCAAAGATGGAAGCCGGATTATTTTCAGACTAATCAATTGTAGACAAACAACATATGCGAATTCTCCGTCCGACATTTAAAACTCTATTACATTAACACAAGTTTCGTAAATAATATACTAAATATCATTAACAATAAATAATATGACTGATATTAAATAATACGGACTTATATGAACGGACGGACGGACATGGACGGACGAACCGAAAGTTGCATAAACATTAAAAAAATCTTGTAGGTACTAAGATTTATCGATTTTTTTACACATATACAATTAAGAGAAAAAAAAATTTAAGTACCTTACAAACAGGATACCTACCTTCTGACCCAGGGGGCGACAAGTTAGATTTTTTAACTCTGGCATATACGCTAGTTTTGCTTGCAATACAAAAAACTTCATATATTTACTTGTAAATAAAAGCTTTTCGCCGCATATATGTGCACTAACGGCAGTGATTTAGCTAGTCGCCTAGACCAGACGTTGGGAAGGGGAAAAGAAGAGTAGATGTACCGTTCAATGCTGTGTAATCAAAATTTACCGAATGTGCGCTAATTTTATTGGATTTTGGAAATTGACTTTAATTACGCTAAGGGGCAGTTTTACTGGTTACGGATAAAATCCCTGATAGCCTAGTAGGAACTTCTCTGCCAGATGAACTACAACTTTTAGGCCTAAACACTTGGCAAGAAAAAAAGGTAGAATGTTGTTAGAGTTGGTTTTGATGGCTTCGGCACCACCGTTAAGGACACGCTTTCCGCTCAGACGAACTCGATGAGGAGCGTTGTTAAAAATGATATTTCAGTCAGCATTGTCCGAATAAGAGAAGACGTGAGTGAGATGCACAATGATTCTAAATTAGTACGCAAAAAATGTTTAGTAGTTCTTTAGGATGGTTCTTCAAGAAAACTGCAAACCAAAATCATTTAAATCGTTTAGTAAATCGATCCTGGCATGATTAAAATGTTCTATGTTGAGGCCGTGGTGACCAGGTGACATCTCCGCATATTTTTATAAACTGCGATATAAAACCCGCAGAAAAGGTCACCTGCTACGGTTGAAACTGGGCCCCGACGGTCACAGCATGTTTGCCAATATGAGTAAGGCGGCCTGAGGGTGATCTCGCAATAAAATGATGTTTAAATAAATTAGAGATCCCAGTGTTCTCGCACACTCCATCAACGCTAGAAGGCCAGGTTTCGCGTTTTTTTTTCATTTTTTTTTTCAGAATTATTAGATGCTAGTATGTCCATCCGCAATTGTTCTTGTCGATCTTGACGCCATGTCAATTTATTATTAAATACTTTATGATGTGTCTGACACACCCGTATAAATTTTACCTGATTTGGGTTTTTATGCTAATACCCATTCTAGAAATCGAAGTCTGGCCTCCCCGTGAGTCCCTGCAACATGCCTATTCCATCCTGTTATGTAACGTCCCATTCTCTTATTTTGAGTGTTTCTACATACAAAAAAGGACAAAATATATAATTTACTAGCTGATCCAGCAGATGATGTTATGCAATAAAATATCAAATCTACATAATTACAATAAGTCTGGTACATTCTTATTATATTGAATTGCTATGGGGGCAATTTGATACATTATTATAGTTTGTCTGATCTCCTAGAAGACCACATGAGGTACTCCAAGAATATTTTTTTCCAATACTTGTAAACCTACGCTGGACTACGCTGAGAACACCCTAAATAGAATTGTTAAAATCGGTCTAGCCGTTCTAGACTAGCGATACTAACATCAATTCATTTTATTAATTTAGCTGAGCCCGCGACTTCGTCCGCGTGATTCATTGAAATAACAGTGGCGCCATCTGTCAAAAATTTGTCGTACCAACTCAGAAGCCTTCGTGGGCTCATGCACAACAACTTTGCCATCAAAGATCATCACATGATCAAATACATAGTTTACGATTCTCTATAGGACAGACAGACAAACATTCATTTACATATATATAGGAGCATTACAGCGCCTATATTTTATTGGAGCGTTACAGCGCTTACTGTACGCAATTTGCAACAGTTCAGTTACCGACACGAGTCAAGTGCCGTTTTGAAACCAAATATGCACGCAATTGGTTAAGTCTGTGGCATAAATCCAGTCGGCGGCGAAGAGTGAGCTACTCAGAATACAGTTTGTTCTATATTCTGAGGCTATTTAGTACTCATATGTCACCATTTGTCTAAAACGGCCGCAGTTTAAATGTTTTATTTTAGGGCTAATGCGATAGGGCGGTTAATAGAGATCGTGCGTTTCTCTGTAACTTTTCTACATACCTGATAGTCATATGAAGGTCTCAAGAAATATAATGCCATTTCCTGATGAAACACCGACGTAAGCGATGACGACATTGGCGGGACGATCCAAATCCAATCTGATGGACAGCCGCCTCTGTCAATAACAGTCTCGATTAGAGTGAGCTCATGAAACGTAAACAACATAATATACACCATGGCTAATTGAACTACGTCTACGGCTTAAAGGGGAAATCTCCTCGTATATCTTTCTAATGCTTCCCAATAGAGCCTGTTCTCCTCTTTTACTCCCGAGCTTGATTCCCGAGTCCCGAGTTCCAATCCCGACTGGGCATACATTTATGTGAAAGTATATTTTTTGCCGATTATGTCTGTGACGTGTATTTTTGTTGTACATTTTCCACTTTTATTGTTTTCAAATATTTTGTATGGTAATCGGTTAATCGGGGCTGAGACAAATCCGAAAACCTAAATATCATTAAAATTAGTCCAGCCATTCTTGAGCTATTAAAAGTACAACTAACACGTTTTCGGCTTAATAAAACAAAGCCGAAAACGTGTTAGTATATATATGTATATATATATATTGTTTTATAGATATATATGTACCTATAGGTATAAATTATGTATATAAATATACCAACATACATTTTCTTGTCTTTTACCTGCTCTTATTTTCATTATCCAAATGTTTTATGAACTGCTCGGAGGCGGAGTGATGGTCGACGATCGACGCATTGTCTCTGTGGAAGCTGTGAAGAACAGCAATGTTCACTTCGACCAAAGCTTGATCCTTCCACAACGATACGTAGGAGTTTGTATCCAATCCCATCTTCTTTGCTACGGCCTGATATTATTTTAAACATTATTATATGTATATAGTAAATTATCTTTGCTTGGTAAATAATTATCACTGTCAGCTAATGTAAAACATTATATAATTGAATCCAGTATGTGCAATTAAGTATATCAAATGATATTGATCGAATTAGCTTTTTGTATCAAATAGCGCAGTTACAAGTTTTTTGATTATTTTTATACCTTTTAAACTCCTAAGCGTCTTATGATGCTCGAGACACAATTACTTTCAACACAATTACTGTCGGAAAGGTCATGAGTAATTAAAAAAAAAAAGTCAATTTCGAAAAGTTGACTCAAAATTATGATATAAAAAATTATAAAATCTGTTTTGTAGTCCTGTCCTATAGATAAAAATATATTAAAATCAGTTCAGGCGTTTTTGAGTTTATCACGCAATAGACAGTCAGACAGAGCGGAATTCATTTTACAATGTTACACTGTTTTCGAAAGTATTATAATTTTTCGGGTAATTGTATGCATAAACTACAATTACAATTGTCTCGCTATTGTATCACATTAAATAAGACCCAGTACTGTGGCAGCAACAACTATTTGTATATAATTACCTACCTTACATAATAATTTCCTACTTGTAAATCATTACCTCAACTATGTTCAGACGGTTAGCGTCACAGAAGTTGCGACAGCCAATTTCGGTCCCCATGTACCAGCCATTGAATGCCGTGCCTGTGAACTCAAGACCACCGCAGTCCAGCATCATATTGGCAACGGCTGGAAGAGCGTACCACCGCAGACCAAGTTCTTTGAACCAGGCGTATCTGCGAAGTTATAAAATGTAAATATTCATTTCTTTATCACCACAGACACTGATACTGCGACCTAGCTATATAACGCATGCGCAGAGTTGCAAGCCTGTCGGTGCTATATGATAGACTTTGGAGAGTGTACGCAGGAATTAGATGATCTAATTACCCCATTCCCTTTCTACGATCCGAGGAACGGCGGGTATCTATCCTTTCAACGTAAATTTTACACCAATATGAAACACGCACTTCGCCTCGTTTTTTATCATCCGTACTGCGAGGAACTGGAATAAGTTTCCCGCGTCGGTGTTCTCGTTCGATTATAATATAAATGTCTTCAAGTCCAGAGTTAATGGGCTTTTACTAAGTTGTGCACTTTGCCTTCGAAAAGTACATCGCCACTTACCAGGTGAGATTGTAGTCAAGCGCTAACTCACCGCTTGCAAGCGCTAATGGTAAAAAAAATCTGTTCCCCTGCTTCGGTTTCCTCGTGATATTTTCCTACTTTATACTAATTACTATATATATACTAATACTTTGTAAAATACTTAGTGGTTTTCTACTTTAAAAATTAAGATAATTGTGCAGAAAATTAAAAAGAAAAACAGAAAACGTAACGAAACGTCCTATATCTTCATAGACGAAGTCGTGGGAACCAGCTAGTGAAATATAAAAGTGACCCAATACAGGTGACATAAAAGTATTTTTATCGTGAAATTGGGTGCAGGTGATCATTATGCATTGAAAGTATCAAGAATTGCAGGCAAGATTGCATTGATGATTTCTATACGGAATACGAAATAGGATTCGTGACATAATAAGTGTCGTATCGGACCCGTGGGATTCGATTGTACCGAATTTATTACGACTGCAAATTGAAAGGTCTCAAGTCTCATGTGGGGAATCTTATGATACGTTTTATTACTTACCTAGGATGTTCCATTTCAATTTCCATGATGATTTCCCGAGGAATATTAAACAGTTCCGGGTCCTTCCCATCGGCTGAGAGTACCAACGGTAAAATATCCCAGGCTGTCCTTGGAGCTTCCCATCCTAGTTTTATGCAGACCTGATTAACAAAAAATATATTATTAAACAAAGAAAACGAAAATTGGTTAAAGATTATAAATAAATAAAGTAGGTATATCCAAATCTTAGGTATATACCCACACATTCGCAAGGCCGCATGAGGATTCTCTGTGACGCGGACATGGACACAAATATCAGCATGAACTTATTATAACATTACCTTAACTTATTATAATAACATTATAATAAATTCAGTCTGATATTTGCGGATATCAGCTTGAACTTATTGTAAAACGTTGCTGATACCCGCAAATAAATCCGCACCGAACACCCGAGAACAAACATTTACCTCTCATAAACGGATGGCCCCGCTTTATTCACACTCAGGGTCACTACCAAATGTAGTGCAGTTTTCACTCAATATTAAATACTTATCCTATTTTAATAATATCTAAATCCATCTGTACTTTCTTTCAAATTCTTCCTTTAATATTTTTCCATTATTTATTTAGATGAGCCAGTATAGTTATTTCTTGGAGAAATTTTGTATATTCAGCGTACGAGTTTTACGGCAGTACTATATGACTCTACGACCAACACAATTTTTAATAATATATATATATATATATATATATATCCCATTTTGTACCAAGTCCCGTTTTGAATGCTTATCTAAATATTTTATAAGAGTTTTTGGATAAGGTAATTTTGACATATAGATAATATTTTTCGACATCAATTAAGATCTATTTCTTTATTAAATTCATAAGTAGACATACTAAAATTTGATATAGTAATTCTAAAAAAGAGAATTGTATCATATTCGAATTTAAGAATAAGCCTATTTATCAAAACATACAAATAACATCGATAGAAAACATTATTTAAAAGAAAATGGAGTGTACACGTGTCGTCAATATCTATAGCATTTAAAATTCGAATATACCGGAAATTCCAATTATGAGAACTACCCTCTTCCTTATATTTCTGTTCGCACCCAAAATGTTACTTCAATTAAAATTTCAATTATGTATTCGAGTACAAACGCAAGAATCTTATGATATTGGCTGCATCATGAAATTGGAAATGATTATTTGCATTTTCCGTGCTAATTCTGATAGAACACTATGTTATTAACACAATTGCTCCTATTATCTATTATAGATTATTGCTGGCTGGTTCTTAATATTATTTAATAATGCTGTATTGTAAGATTCACAAGAAGTAATCAAGGATCACGAATAAAAACCAGCACGAAGTCAGAAAGTAGCGCAAAAAGTTTACGAGCATCGATTACTCCTACTTATCTATTGTATTGTAATCACAGATCAAATCTAAGTAGTGTAAGATTATCAATTTAAATACAATCGTCCTCATTACTTGTCTTGTTGTTGCTAAGTTCTGAGCGCTTTATAAACTCTGCTTTGTAGCCTCGTTGGTAGTTAAACTGCTTGAGGAGGTCCTGGGATTTACGGCCGGACAAGCATTATACGCGAACCGAATATAATAGTTACATTGGTACTCTACCAAAGCCTCCTTTTAAGCACAGGGCGCTGTAATAGGCACGGGTCTTGTACGAAACATATTTTGTCATATAAACACATCAGAACATAATGAATAACTTGCTTGGGTAATATATTGTTAAAACTGCCTGCTGTATCGACTTGACGTATTGTCTTAAAATTTTACATGTAAACATCATTCTCATATAAGTGACGTTTGTCTTTTTCAGAATAAAATCTATAAACCAAAAAGAAATCAACCTGAAGTATGAACTATGAAGTATTACAATTTTATTATTGAATAATAAATACTACAAATAAATGTTTATCAAAATATGTGTGAGTGCGTGAGTGTCTAGGGGTGTATAAATAAATAATAAATATCTTTGAACAACTCACACACGGTTATCTGACCCCAAACTAAGCATTAGCTTGTACTATGGTGATCAGACAACTGATAAACATAAATATATATTTTTAAATACATACTTAAATAGATATTATTACACCCAGACAAACAGAACAAACAATCCTGCTCATCACAGAAAAGTTTGTCCTGGATGAGAATAGAACCCACGACCTTCGGCTTAGCAGACAGGTTCACTAACCACTAGACCAACAGGCCAGGCAGAATTGCATGCATTTAATCAAAAAAATATTTGAAAACACAATACCATCAAAAGAATCATCACGGCCATAATGATTGATAACAACTAGGTCGAGTATTGTAACCTAACAGAAGTAGAGACATCAAGAGCGGCAGCCATCCTCGATCTCGACATAGCTTCATACAACCAGATGTTACTTACCTAAAAATCACTATTTCAGCTTTAATTAGATGTAGGATCGTTGTAGGATCTTCAATATAAAATCACCGTTTCTGTAGGATCGTTGAAAGATCTTCAATATAAAATCACCGTTTCTGTAGGATCGTTGTAAGATCTTCAATATAAAATCACCGTTTCTTAAACTTTACCCCACGAGGGGTAGAAAGTAGGGATGAACGTTTATACGAAAATATCTGCTCTGTACCTATCTGTATTTATTTTAATATTTACGTTAGGAATTACGTTAAATCCCGTAAAAAATATTGTTCAAACGTAATTCAATGATAATCTTAATTCTCGCGTTGCCTACAAATGACCAGGATAGATATGTTTATTTATAAGTTGTCTTATTTCCATTTTACTTTTATTATAATATTTTCAATTCGCCACGAAAGGAGGTTGTTCGATCAGTAACATATGATTTCAGTTTCAAAAAAATATTTATCTTAACCTATCTATAAAGGTTTTTAAATTTTTAGAAGACAACAAGTTAGGTGCGGGGTGAGCCAGCCAGGGTCACTGCAATCAGTAAAAATAGTTTTGGTCGCTTAAGAAATTCCGTAGCGCTTTGAATCATAACGATAGAAGTACTCGTAATACAATTTAAATTTTTAAAGGTACTTAAATTCGATAACTGGTGGAAAGAGCTTTCACATTTTGTTATATAAAAAGATATTAAAATCACTGAAAATTAATTTCAGAGGCTACTTAATTTCCCGCGGGAAATACCTAAAAGGGGTGTCTTCAGACATCACTTCAGTGATCGGAAAAGTTAAGTGACAGCGGGGCGCGGTCGGTAGGAGGATGGGTGACCGCTAGTCTCAAAAATCTCGAGCTTCCGTGGTTCGTAGCGCACGTACCCGTTTCGTTAATCTCGGTTGCTATCGTTACAAAGCAATCGTTAGCCCATGTCGGAGGCCTACGTCTCTTAGCTTGGCCACTAACCCGTCCACCATCCCGCACTGAACCAACGAGGTGGAGTATGCTCTAGGCCTCCACTGTTACGAGGAAAGACCTGTGCTCAGTAGTGGGCCATTAATAAATATTAATAAAGGATTGGCAACAATATTGATAAAGTAATTAGGCAATACAAGAAATTG